>JAOTAY010032655.1:0-24583 GCA_025629805.1 Erythroxylum baracoense
TGTACAAACATTCACATGTGCAAAAATTCACTATTGGCTATTCATGTGCATATATGAATGCATGAATATGTCAAAAATACTTTAAACATTTCTAACCCGATCCAATTTACCAAAATACCCTTCCCATAAGTGAGGGGATGTTACATGAGGTGGATGATCTGAGAAAAGAGATTTCGGAGGAAGCACATATAGTAGCATATACTATGCATCCCGAGACTACCAAGATTTACTGTATGCTGAAACAACATTTTTAGTGGCCAGGGATGAAGAAGTAAGTGTCGGAGTATATTGCCAAGCGTTTGGCTGGCTAATAGAATAAGGTAGAGCATTAAGCTCCAGTTGGGAAGTTACAGTTATTACCTATTCTGAAGTGGAAATGGGAGAGGATCACTATGAATTTCATTATGCATTTGCCAAAGACTCTGAGGCAATATGATGCCATATGGGTTATTGTTGAAAATTGACAAAGTCGGCCCATTTCTTACCTGTGAGAGAAAATTATACACTGGATCAGTTAGCTTGGAGGTATGTAAATGAGATAGTGAGGTTACATGGGGTCCCAGTGTCTATTATATCATATCGAGACCCCTATAATTACTTCAAGATTTTGGGGTAGTATACAGACAGCTTTGGGTACAAGGTTAAACTTTAGTACAACTTTTCATCCTCAGAAAGATGAACAGAGTGAGAGCATTATTAAGAATGTTAAGGATATGCTCAGAGCATGTGTTTTGGAGTTCTAAGGAGCATGGGATCAATACGTAACTCTGATTGAATTTGCATACAATAATCACTATCACAGTAGTATTGGTATGGCACCGTATGAGGCGTTATATGGCAGAAAGTGTCGTTTACCTTTGTATTAGGATGAAGAGGGTCTAAGGATTGTTGAAGGCCCAAAACTAATTCAAGATACTGTTGATAAGGTTAAACTGATCAGTAGTAGAATTAAAGCGGCTCAAGATAGACAGAAGAGTTATGTGAATCAACAGCAGAGGGATGTGGAGTATAAAGTAGGAGATAAGGTGTTTTTGAGAGTATCGCCTTGGCAAAGAGTTTTAAGGTTCGGTAAAAAGGGTAAGTTAAGCTTTAGATACATTGGTACATATGACATTATTGAGAGAATAGGACCATTGGCTTACAAGTTAGCCTTACTAGCAGAGATGGCTCAGATCCATAATGCGTTTCATGTCAGTATGCTCAAGAAATATATCAAATCCAACACATGTATTACAAGCACAAGAAGTTGAAATTTCAAGTAATTTGAGTTATATTGAGGAACCGATTAAAATAATGGGTTATCATACTAAGCAATTGAGAAATCGAGTGATTCCATTAGTTGAAGTCCTTTGGAGGAATCATTTGAGTGAAGAAGTCACATGGGAAGCGGACGAGAACATGAGGAAACAATATCCCCACCTATTTGATCAATCGGGTAAGAATTTTGCAGATGAAATTTCTTGTAGGGGAGAATTATGATAGTCCATTTTCCATACTAAGGGTTTAAACCCTAGATCATTATACATGAGAAACATCACTAAGAATATATGAAGTGCATTGCATTTGCGTGCATATAATTAGTATACACACATGAATTTTGATCTTGTACATGTTTCAAAGATAGTATATGTACTCAATTAACATATTATGGGTTATGAAAGATTTTAAAATGATCATGATATGAAATGTGAATTATTATGTCTTGAATTTTGGATGATGGATTATAATTACTAATTTGAATTTATTTGTTACAATTGGGAGATTTATGAAATTAATACGTATTTTTGGACTAGGAAAAATGTCGAATGGCAAGATAAGTTGATAAATAATGGTAGAAATAAGTAACATGTGGAATTAGGATTTAGTGACAAATAGCTTAGATCATTGGGTGGAAAATGGCTTAGAGATTGAGAGACAAATGGACTAATTATTAAGAGATATGTGGTACAATAAGTCAAAGAAATGTAGCTTGGTTCTTCAATTGACTTGTTATAACACTTGCTATGCACTTGCAATTCACAATACCCACATATATTAAAGACCATCTTTCATCTCATACTTTTTATTACATGCTCTCATCTTCTTCTTTCTTCTCTGAATTTTTGATACTCACTCCTCACACTCACGACGTTGAGCTTTGCTAAAATTCAACACCTTGCTACTCCATCAAATTTTGTTATCTTACCTTGTTGATGAAAACCTAACCTTTTCCTCCTTAAAATGGTGATGATCATGTAAGCTTGGAGAGAGCTAGGTTATTATATTAATCTTCATGACTTGTTTTAATAGAAATACTTATGATGATTGTTTAGGGATAGATTGATGGTGTTAATGGTGTATAAAGTGTGCTGGAATGTTCATGAATAAATGTATATATTTGTGATATGCTTTTGTGTAAATGATCAAAAATAGTTTATGTATTATAGTATAGATGATTTTAAGTTCGGATTGAGGTGAAATCTGATGGGGAATTGAAGTAGAAGTGATGAACTATGCATAGGATGTTTTGAGTTTTGTAAGAAGGAGTTAAAATCTAGAAAAACATTGAAGGAAAAGACTGGGAAATTCACAAATTACCTATCCCCCAATCGTGGGAAGGCCTCCATACTCGTGGCAAATGCATGGAAAATGGAATCTTCTCTTTTATGTGGTCTTTGAGCCAAATAAAGATAAGTTACTTTGCTATGGTGCTTTTAGACTTGATTGAGACTTGAAATGAACTAATTTGAGGCTGAATAAGTTGATAAAGTGTTTGATATGTTTAGGTTGTTAATTGAAATTATAACTTAAGGAATGGATTGTTGATATCAACATATATAAAATCTAGAAATTTATAGTTGTTAAAGGAATGAAGGTGTTCTTAAGAATACAGTTGTGATCCAAAGGAATGAGTAAGGTGTATTAGGTATGAATGAATGAAAATTGGGATATTGAGTGATTATCTAATGTTAGAAAAAGATTGGTGAATGTTTGATTGATGAATTTAGAATGATCACATTTCTTTGAGGTAAAACCCTAAGTGCAAACAAGACATATACAAGTTATAATGTTTGAATGATTATGACTCGGGATTAAGGATACATACCTGGGAATAGTCAATTGAGCATGCATTGTACTTGACATATATATATATATGCATGACTGAATATTTATATGATTGATCGACTTAGTAATGTGTATAAAATGTATGTGTATTGTATGATTTAGATGCTCAAATCGAACGCCAACATCCAGACATTACTGGTTCGTCGAGGCAATAGCTTATCTAGAGCTTACTGTGAGTCAACCTAGATGTTTTCTCCCTAGGATTGATTTGTTTCTGTTTAAATTTCAGTTATTGAATTATTATTGATGTGATTGAGATAATCCCAGACATTTATGGTTTGATGAGTTTAATAATTGAGATTATATTGGAAGTGTTCCCTAATTGAATGTGAATAAAGAAAAATATGTGTACTCAACAAAATGTTAAATGTTGAACTTAGATCTGATGAATATCTGAAAATGACTGTACACCATAAATAAAAGATATTGATAGCATATTTTGTGAATTGATGCATTTCATCATATTGATATGCATGACCAGATAAAGGAGTTATGACTAGAGTAACCAGTGAAAAAGAGCTTAAAGCTTAGAAATGTACATAAAGAGCTATAGGCTCAGTATTTAATGAGCCCGATATCCACAATGGGTACGAGATAGTTATTAATGAGATCGATATCTACAACGGATACGAGACAATAAAAAGGCACTCAGTCACAGCAAAGTAACAATGAAGGTGGAGTTACATGTGCATAAGCATTTGGAAATATATATCTTTACATTTTTTTTGTGAAAGATTGCAATGAATTACTGAATTGTGATGACATAGTGATATACAGTAATTGTGTACATGTTAATGAGATGACTGATTGAGATAAGTGATCAAGTTATTCAAAAATGAGTATATGAAATGTAAAGTGACATTCAATATTTAATGATATGATTTGTTTGTGAATTGAATTGTGAATTTCCCTTGTGTTTTGATATGAGTGAGCACATCAATGAAGGTTCACTCGCTGAGTTTGCAAAACTTATCAAAATTACAAATGTTAATTTTTAGATGCTAGAGTGAGACCTAGTTTCTAAGATAGACTAGCAGAAGTCTAATACTGCATTTTTGGAAATCAAGAATGACTTAAAGGTCTGGTCATCTGACATTAAGGAGTTAGATCTAATGCTTTTGTATATTTTCTCATTCCATTTAGAACATTCTGTAAAAAGTGGTAAACTCTCAAATGTCTTTGATATTGTATATAAGGAGTATGTAGTGAAATGTTACAGTGTAAATTATTTTTTTGTGAGTGAAATGAGAATTTGATCTTTTGATTATTTATGTTATGTATGATGCCATATAAGTGAAAGTGATTGCTCTAACATGCAACTTTCATAGAGTATGTTCTGAAATGTCCTCAAGATTTTCGGGTATATACTCTGTAGAGGTGGGGTGTTACAACCAGCTCTCTAAATATTGGTTAACTAGTCGCGAGTAAGCGATGCAAAATCAACTATGTGACTTTATACCTAGTGTACTGTATGTTAAAGAAACTTATGGTAGGCTATGTTGAGTAAGGAAAGTCATGAAAATAGTGACTTATTTTCAGTATTAAAGTTTTCATGAAAATAGTGACTTATTTTTCAGTATTAAAGTTTTCAGAAAACTTATTGCTACCAATGTTTACTGATTAAGGAAAATAAAAAATGGAAATTTTTATATGATGAGTTTAATTTAGAAAAGCATTTTGAAATAGTTTTTCAAAAGAATTGAAATTGTGCTTTACGAAATGTTATGTTATTACAAGATTTGATGATGCACAATTAAATTGTTATCGAAAATGTTTTACTATGAGCTTTATGATTGTATGGAATATTGCTGTTATATTGTTATGAAAAGTTCAATTTTTTTGTAAACTGATTACACTCACTGAGCTTGTTTAACTCACCCTTATTTTTATGTTTTTAAACAAACCAACCCAGGTAGGCGTACAGGTGTTGCAGTTATTAGGACTCCGCCTCAAGATTAGTTGTATTATTAAGTGTTACTCTGCTTGTGTCATTTTTCTATGTACATTTGTGCAGAGAATGGATGTTTATAAAAGCTTTTAAATGAAATCCATAAATATGTTTTAGCTTTTAAAAGTTTATTGTAGTGACTGTTGAGAATTTTTTTTTGGGATGCTTGTGAGTGGACTTAAAGTCTAAAATTTGTAGTTGAGAAATTGATGTGAATATAGAAGTGTTTTCAAAATTTATAGGGCTTTTAAAAATTTTGGGAATGTCAAAATGCATTCGTTATGCTACCCAAATTTTCCATAAAATGATAAAAAAGTTCCCACTATTTTTCACACTTTTAATTATTAAAGTATAAAAAGGATTTAAATAGTTGACAGCTTGGCTTTGTGAGAAAGCTTCAATTGAGTCAGATATTGATTGGAGGGCTATCGTGGGGTTTCTTGGAGGCCTCCACTCGGGTTTTAGAAGGGTAATTCTAGGATGGGTCCTTTCAAGTGGTGTTAGAGCCTGTTTTGAAATAGGGTTGTCTCTATACCTGTTATGATTCCATAATGTATTTTTACGTTGTTTTTGTGAACCAAGGAACCAAAAAGTTTTTTTTCCATGCATTTAAGTTTACAAAAAAATTTCCAGTGTTATATAGTTTATCTTTGAGTTCACAGTATAATGCATTGACGAAACCTTAGGGATCCTAAAGCCACACTGGAGGCTTTAGCAGTTGAAGTACCTTCAGCTTGGGAGGCTGAGCACAAAGATGATTTAGTAAATGTTTTTCCTTATAAATCAAACCTGTTTAGAATAGTTAAGACTGGCAAAACTATCGGTGGAATTTTTTTTTACCTTGTGTGAACCACAGGCAACTGCAATGCGCCAGTCGTGGGAGGCCTTAGTAGTGTTAGGAAGTTTGATCTAGCATATTTGTAAGTTAGGCGCAAAATAGTTTTAAAAGTTCCCTAATTTGGTTAGATGGGGATAAGAATAATAAATTTAGATGGCATGGTGATAGAAGGATGAGATAAGAAATATCGTACAGTCAGAGGTTAGTTAAACCACCTATAATGTCCAGAGACTCCTGAAACACTAGGAGCTTAATACTAAGATGTAGCTAATGTGGAAAGAGACCACTTGCATAAGCTAGGGTAATTGCAGTAACCTAACAGGATGCTGAGGATACATTCAGTATGGTGATAGGTACTGGTAGTGATGAATGTGTTGAGATCGACCCAGAACTATGCACTCATATGTGCTAAAAGATTTTGTTAGATAGATTAGTGTGAAGATGGAATTTTTAAAGTGCTATTTGATAATAACTACTTTCGTTAAAGCTACGTCAATAGCGTAGAATGTTCAGAGAGGTAGTTACATAGTAGTTAGAATTAGAAGCTCTCTAATGAGTTGATCTTATTAGAAATCCATAACTATGAAGTCATACCAGGAAGGAAATTAAGTAATAGTACATTTTGTCAATGTGGATTGCTTATAAAGAAAAATAGGATTGGTACATAAAGAAAGTTCGATAAGTATTCAGGCAGAAAATGTAGAATGCTCCCATCTCTTAGCATATTAGCCATGATAGCTAGAAAGTACTAAGAAATTACTATACAAGTTATTTAGTTATGTGAATTAATAATTATAGAAGTTTATAAGGTTATTTAGCATTTTAATGTTGGAAAAGTAATTTGTGAATATATCTGGAGGATGAAATTTCTTATTACGATTGAATCAATTGAGGATTATTTATTCATATGAGTAATTGGTGAATGATTTTTGATA
Organism: Erythroxylum baracoense; assembly: GCA_025629805.1. Lineage (NCBI taxonomy): Eukaryota > Viridiplantae > Streptophyta > Magnoliopsida > Malpighiales > Erythroxylaceae > Erythroxylum > Erythroxylum baracoense. Next base: position 6,827 of record JAOTAY010032655.1, read on the forward strand.
TGTTTAAATGTTATGAACTTATGGAGTGACTGATTAGAATAAATATCAATTTTAGCATAAAATTTTGTTTTTATGGGCAAGTTTATGTTTCATTGTAAGGTGATTTGGGAATTAGAACAAAGTAATGTTACAGATGACATTGTGATGGAATCTTTAATCAAGACTGATGATTGAACAATATTTTTGGGAGCAATGATTAGTTTGATGTAAGCTTTTAACTGTGCATATATTAGTATATCAATTCTAAGTATTGAACATTTATTATTTTAAATTTCTTTTTATATAAGTCAATTGTTATATTTCTTGAAAATCAAATGAGCGCACATGGTGGTAAAATTTTCAAGGAAATTGTAGTGATAAGTTTTAATCCATAATGGATAATTGTCTCAATAGAACTTAGAGGTATTATTTTACAAATAATTATAATTGATGATTAGGAGAATGATAAGAATTATGTATGAGACTTTTAAACAAGTGTGCCATGGAGATTTTAGATAACTAAAAATTTTTAGTAACTAATGAAGTCTCAGATTAAGTTCTGAGGTACCTGAAATCATATCAGTAGTTTGTAGTATTAAAAATTGAAAATTAAAGATATTTTTATTGAACATCATAGTTGCACAATGAAAGTATAAGGTATACTCCCTGTTTGAAGAGATTGAGGTTTGATAAGCTCGAAATTGCATTATGAGATAGTAACATTTGAACTCTGATGTAATTAAATGGTTTTTTACGTGAATAGGATATTATGTTAGTGTCTATGATATGATCTTAAATAATTGATTTGCTTCCAAAGAATATGATGGTAAATGACAAAGGTACAATAAATAGTTCACAAATGGTTATAATTTGAGATTCAAATGCCAAGGAGTCTATGTGAGGCCTAAGAAATATAAGAAAAATATGATTGAGTTTTGTTTATAATTAGATACAATGAGACAGGAAATTTTTATTAGTCAAAGTATACGAGAACAATTGTTTTGTGGAGAATCCCAATCAAAGTTTCATTAGTAGTAATCTAGGTAAATGTGAATTATGATAGTGTTAAATGGATGGTTTCATATATGTTTAAGTTAGCAAAGTTGTGACTAAATTGATTATTAGTGAGAAAGCGAAAGCAATGATTTCAACAAAGGAGTTTCATGTGGAGATAAGTTGCAAAATCGAAGGGCATTTTATTGAGAGGTAACATACAATGGTGATAGGTCAGGAATTGTGTATACTAGTCATGGCTACACTTAAGAAAGAAATTCTAGATTAAGTCACTCACCAATTTGTACTATGCATATGAGGAACACAAAGAGGCATTATACCTTGAAAGTTCATTAAGATCGAAAAGGTATGAAAAGGGTGATAGCAAGGTATATGTTTAAATGCTTCTTAAATCAACAAGTCAAGGCTGAGAGTCAAAGAACCAAAAACAAAATGCTCAGCCACTCCCTATTCGGGAATGGAAATGGAAGCATATTATGAGGGATTTTATAATAGCAATTTTCCGAATCTAAGCAGATATGATAGTATATGGGAGATAAAGGATCAAATAAAAAAAATTCTGCCTATTTCCTAACCATTCAAGGTAGTTATCCTCTTGACGGATTAATCAAGTTGTAAGTGATTGGAAGTATATAGTTACGTAGAGTTCTGGTATATGATGATGAGATATATAAAAGAAAATTAGTTGGGCTGAACTAGTTCTGATAACCCAAAATAAGATCAAAAGTATATGGGTCAAAGTGATAATACCTAAAATCGACAGTAGAGCTAAGTTTGGAAATGGAGGAAGAATTTAGAGTTAAAAAATCAAAGAATTTTTGTGAATATCATCATAGAAAGGAATAGTTTGTTTTAGACAATGTGACAAGTTAAGCCCATAATATATTGGTCCCTATGAAGTGATTGATAGAGTGGAAGCATGAAGAATGGATACAAAGTCAAGATTCACATTTTTGAGATGACTAAATTGTTTAAAATTTTGAGGACGAAATTTCTATAAGGAGGGGAGAATTTGTAATATCTTAGTTCGATAATTGTACTCTATAATGTACTGTACATGCATTTTATAAAGTATGCTCTATTTATGGTGTACTAGAGTAATTTAAGCATTTAAATGTAATATTCAGGTTATAACAGAGGTCACAAATAGACTAGAGACGGTTCTGGACTCGACTGAAAATTTCTTAGAAAATTTCTGAAAACTCTGAAAAGCTATGGAATGTGCCTGAATGAACTTTAAAAACATCGAAATGCACTTTGAAGATTTTGGTGACATTTTTTAATGAAATTCGGATGATTTTTGGATGAATAGTGAATCCGGGTGACAATATTTTTGGATGAACAGTAATGAATAGTGAATCTAGGTGAATAGTATTTTTGGATGAATAATGACTTTGGGGACCTATCCCCGAAAATTTGAAACATACCCAGAATAGGTATTAAAGTTTAATAATACTAAAACGGTTCAAAAATAAGGTCAATCAAATGAATTTTGAAAGTTCTGAAAGTTTAGGGTTAAAATGCCCATTTTGGGAAATAATGGGTATTGAGGCATTTAAACGCATTCCAAATTTTTTAAAGCATCCAATTAATAAGTATTGACCCTAATTCGAGTATTTTATGGTCAATTTGATGATAAGACAATTGTGGAATATTTTCAGAATTTAATTCAATTAGTTAGTGAATTAAATGCAGTAAAGGGCAATTTGGTCTTTTTGTATTCATTAAAGGGTGATCTAGTATTTTTACAAGAAGTTAGTGGAATGAGGAGTCATTAGAAGAGAACTAATTAAATGTGACAAGTGGCATGGGTAAAAGTGTAAATATGACACATTTTGGTAAAGTTGTAATTATAAAATGTTATTAAGGAAAAAGGTATAATTATAATGAAAACAGTGGCAAAATTGAAATTCAACAAAACCTTCATCTTCTTTAAACATTGGTGGCTGGCCTTTAATGAGAGAAATGTAGAAAAAGAGAGAAAAAATAAAAGAAAAGAGAAAGGAGAAGAGAAAGGATCGACTATGGCCATAGAGGAGTGATCCAAACCCTTTTTCATGCTCTTCTACCTCCAATCAAGCATCTAACAAGATTTCATAGCTATCCACGTGAAGAGGAAGAAGAAAATGGATAGGTAAGCTTACTTATGTTGTTGAAAAACAATTTGATTTGTTGGATTACAGGTTAGATTTGGTTTTGATGGTGTAAACTTCACCCTTTTGATGTAATATCAAGGTTTTATTACATTGAAAGCAAATGGGAGAAGAAAATCAAGAAAACCTAACGTGTGAAGCCTTGGTCAAACTTGGTTAAAGGTGAGATCTATTGCCTAAAGTGTTTAATTTTGTCATTTGATGATTTAAGATTCATGAATGACATTGGGAAGTTAGTTTAATGATGAAAGAATGAAAGAAAGACCATGGAAATGATTAGATGAGTTTTCAACCGAGGTTAGGATTTTTAATTTGTTATGATCCAAAATTCTATTTTGATGTTTATGATGGTCATAGCATTATTTTCATGCCAATGAAATAAAGAAATGAAAAATAATTGATTTGGAATTGGTTTTGGTTGAAATTTGGCCTAGAGTGCTTGATTTTGTAAAAAATTTGTTAATGAAATTTTAAGGCTTAAATGTGTGTATTAAAATGTCATGGGAGTGAATTTGGATTGCTTTTAAGTGTTGGAAATCAAATGACATTGTATTGGAAGAGTTTAATGTATAATATGTTAAGTTTAGCCTTAAAGGCATTTTTAGTATAAAAGTATGGTTATGAAGTAACTATGTAAATGTGATTAAGGATGTGGAGTGTATGTGGAAAGTAAAGAAGTGGACATGGTTTATGGTCTATTTAATTGAAAAATGTATTAAGGAGTTGAATGCATTAGCATTAGGTTTTCAAATAAAAAACGAAGCCAATTGAAGGTTTTCAAAGTGGTGAAAATGAAACTAGCAAGTAGTGAGTGTATTTTAACTGTTTTATACGACTTAATTCTTTATAAAAGAATTGATGACTTGTGAGTTCTTTATATTGAGTTTATGTAAATAGTTTTCATTTGATCATAAAATGAATATTTATACTGAGTTTTGTGCAAATGATATTTTACAAGTGAATATTGCTAACATAAGTGTATGCTTTGGCAATATATGAGTTTTAAATTGAAAGTTAAATTTTATATGAACGAGAGTTACATTGAAATATTTGAATTATGAATCCTCCCATACTTAATTTAGAAAATAAGATGAATCGTAAATGTAAGAGTTGCTTTTGCCTGTGGTACATCGCTAGGCTTTATCCATGTTATTATACCGGTATATTTATAACGGCTAACCTATTACGGGTAAGTGGTGTAGAACTAGCTCAATAAATAGTGGTTAACCAGTCACGGGTAAGCAATGTAGAGCTAGCTCTGTAAATAGTGGTTAACTAGTCATGGGTAAGCGATGTAGAACCAACTTTGTGACTTGTTACAGGTAATCGATGCAGACCCAGCTCTGTGACTTTATGCCTAGTGTACCGTATAGTAAAGAAACTTGTGGCGGGCTATGTTGAGTAAAGAAAGTCATGAAAATAGTAATGCCATCACTATTTATTTTAAAAGTGATTTGAAAGGTACTGTATGTTACCAATGTTAGTGGTTGGCTTATTTTTCAGTATTAAAGTTTTTAAAAAACTTATTGCCACCATTATTTATTGATTAAAAGAATGGGAAATGGAAACTTTTATGTGATAAGTTCAATTTAGAAAAGCATTTCGAAATAATTTTTAAAAATTGAAATTATACTTTACGAAATGTTATAATATTACCTGATTTGATGATGCACAAATAAATTGTTATAGAACATGTTTTACCATGAGCTTTATGATTATATGGAATATTGTAGTTATAGTGTTACGAAAATTTCAATTTTCTTGTAAATTGATTACACTCACTGAGCTTGTTTAACTCACCTTTATTTTTATGTTTTTAAACAAACCACCCCAGGTAGGCATACAGGTGTTGCAGTAATTGGGACTCCGCCTCAAGATTAGTTGTATTGTTAGGTGCTGCTTTGCTTGTTTCATTTTTCTATGTACATTTGTGTAAACAATGCATGTTTATAAAAGCTTTTAAATGAAATGCTTGAATATGTTTTAGCTTTTAAAAGTTTATTATAGTGACTATTGAGAATTTTTTGTTTGGGTTGTGATCGCAGGTTTCGATTTTTATAAACAAATAATTCCAATAATTCCAATAATCATGCAATTATTCAATCATGCAATTAATTACAATAATCAAATTCGGAAATATAAACAAGATAGCAATTGTAACACTCAATCACAAAACAACCTAAAAGCCACCAATTGAGAAAAAGGAGATTTTTATCCAACTTTAATAAAAACCTAACTGATTGTGAATTTATTGGATTACCGGTTCTAGATTATTCTCTCTCAAGTTATAATTATTAACCCTAATTAGATTATCAGAAATTGCAACCTCTCGATTCACAATTTATCCCAAACCTAAATTAGATCTTAAGTTGTCCAAAAACCTGCCAAAAACTTACGTAAGATCTCTCATTACACAAATTTACTAGTTTGATTCAATTCTTGATCGATTAAATTACCTAACTCTTGTTAGCCCAATTTATTGATTTTCACTCGGTTCACCCTCTCTGTTTATTATTGAATTATGAAGTGTAGAAATTAAATCACAAACAATCCAATAAAACTACGACAATCAAATTTCACTAATATCAAAATTCTCGAAGGTGAGTTTAGACAAGTCCTCAACATTCATCGAATCTGTCATCTATGGTTATCTCAAATTCTATACAATCATAAAGAATGAAATAAAACCAGAAATAAACTTAGAATGGAATAACGAAGGTAGCAACGGCAAGAAACCTCCTACTTTGGGAAGTACTTCGTGTATGCTTCATCTCCATGTCTCTCTTCCTTCGTTTCCTTCCTCAATCTCTCGATAAAGCTCTCTAGAGTTCGAAATTGTGGCTGATGTAAAAGCTCTCATCTTCTGTTCTTTATATTCTTTAAATACCTTGGTAGTCCTAGGTTTTTTTGGGGTCAAAACGGTCCAAAAAATCTCTCGAAACTTGACTTTTTCTCTTGTTTACGCGTCTACTCTATGCAGCCCATGATCGTGGCCCCGCTTGCCATGATCGTGGCCATCATCAAACCTTTATGTCATAATTGTAGGCTGGGGCAGAGTCTTCTGCCACGATCGTGGCCTATTGTGCCACGATCATGGGCCGTAAAACACTAACAAACGTTGGCCGTAAAACACTAACAAACACATCAAGGTACCTCAAAAACATAATATTTAAGCTTAAAGACTTACACTAACCTATAAAAACTCTTAAACACATAAACTAACACAATTTTATCCTAAACACACACTAAACACTCAAATTAACACTTAATACATAATAAATTAAACCCTAAAATATGATGCAAATCACACCTATCAACATCTCCACACTTAAACGTTTGCTTGTCCTCAAGCAAACAAAGCAGCAAACACATTAAAAACACACAACACACAATGCAATAATGAGACAATGACTTTAACTTCAAGAAATAAATTTAATCTTAAACACAATCATTCGGGTTATATCAAATCATTAACATGCTAAATCTGTGTCTAGGGGCTTTGAACTAAATATACAAATTAATCGAGATCTAAGTGATAATTTATTTACCCTTTTCAATTGCACACACACATTAATAATTCTTTACTCATTCATACTCTATAACTATTCCTAAGTATATGTTCATGAAAAGTCAAGCTTATTACAAGTTTAGTAGGCTTTTATTAGAAAACACATTTTTAAAAATTAATTTATAGAACATGGACTTAGTCTTTTTACGCGGAGGCAAACATTGGTAACGAATGTCGATCTGGTTACTTGACTAAGTCATGTTTTTATTAGACTACTTGGTTGTAACGTCATTATAGCTTTTTGACGTGGAGACACACATTTGTGATGCGTGTCGATCCAGTTACTCAGCTATATCACATTCTCAACTGGCTACTAGCTCTATTCATAACCTAAAAGCGGAATAGTTATTTATTTAACAAACATTTTTTTTTATTATTTTTTTATTGCCTACCTTGTTGTTTTAGCTATTCATTTCCATGAAAAAAATACTAGTAAAGCCACTTAAGTTGAAAAGCCTAAAATTATGAATGAATGTGGCAATTTAGAGGGTGTTAAACTTACACTAAATCCTAGTTAATCTGTATATTTATCCAAATACCCTAATTCACTAATTTTGCGAGCTAATAATGCTACACAACCTAATGGCTATGTTCAAAATTAAAACACATTTTTTAAAATTAATTTATAGAACATGGACTTAATCTTTTTATGTGGAGGCAAACATTGGTAATGAATGTTGATCTGGTTACTCGACTAAGTCATGTTTTTATTAGGTTGCTTGGTTGTAATGTCCTTATAGCTTTTTGACGTGGAGACACACATTTGTGATGCGTGTCAATCCAGTTACTCAGCTATATCACATTCTCAACTGGCTACTAGCTCTATTCATAACCTAAAAGTGGAATAGTTATTTATTTAACAAACATTTTTTATTGCCTACCTTGTTGTTTTAGCTACTCATTTCCATGAAAAAAAATACTAGTAAAGCTACTTAAGTTGAAAGGCCTAAAATTATGAATGAATGTGGCAATTTAGAGGGTGTTAAACTTACACTAAATCCTAGTTAATTTGTATATTTATCCAAATACCCTAATTCACTAATTTTGGGAGCTAATAATTCTACAAAACCTAATAGACTATATTCAAAATTAAATTAATTTCACTCCATATAAGCCATTGACCTATTCAAACAATTCATAAAATGCAACCAAACAGCTTTCATACCATATGCAAAATCGCATAAAAAGGAAAACATATAATCCTCCCCACATTTGAATAACACATTGTCCTCAATATGAGAAGGGGACAAACAAGCACATAAAAGAAAAGAAAAAACAAAAATTAAAGTAAACAGAAAATAAATAAAAATAAGGACTAATTTGAAAAAGAAAAATGGGTTAGACAAACTATGCAAAGACATCCTTGTGTTCTTTCAAAAGGTCAATCAGGATTGTTCGTTCTTTGAGAGTCAAATCAAAGTGGTTCCTATCCCTAACCTCTTGCATTCATCTGTGGTCCCTAATGGAGATGGAGGAGGGGATGGTGTTTGAGGCGGCAATTGAACACCCTATGACTTGAAATATTGATTGATCTGACAAATATCCCAGCTCTGGCATTGTTGTGTTCTAGCCATTCCCTTCATCATTTTGGTGTGCTCCGCCAGTGTATCAGTAACTGTCATGTTGGTTGCAGAGATTACCTACAGGACTTTCTTCCAGCCTTGATCTTCAGCTTCTTCCTCTTCCTCAGACTCTTCACTGATTGAGTCCTCTTTTACCTACTAAGGTAGTGCTGAACTCAAACTCGCCTGACTGGCCCTAATCATCACATGTGTCTTTTAGCTGACTTCCTTGGGTTCCATGTTGTAGGACTTAAGGATTTCAACTTGCTATAAATGGTGATGGTTTAGGAAGTCGGGGAGATGGACAGTTAACCCACTATGGTCCACGCCATAATATTCAGCAATGGCAGATACTAGTACTCAATACCTAAATTATTGCTCCTCTTGCACGAAGTCACAATAATAACATTTAGCACATATGTGGATGTGCACATTGAAATGTTGTGGTCTATGCACCACAACATAAAGAGTTCCTTTGTGGAACACTTGTTGGTTTTTTATTTATCAAAAACTAGCTAACACAAGAATTTGTGTAGTAACAAGTGCTTATGGGACCTTATTATGTTGTTGTGAGTATTCTTGGCATGAAATTGCTCCATTTCAGTGATTTCATTCCAATATTGAGAAGGAGAAAAATCATCATGCTTATTGATAATGGAGGATTCGGGGAATCCACACATATCGCACATGATTTCTATATTCAGTTCATAAGCTCTTCCTCTCAACCTTAACCACAATTCGTTGGGGTTCCTAGGGTTATAAGATAGGGAAGTGAAAATTTTCAAAGTGAGCTCCTAGTAGATAGGAAATTAGAAACGTATAAATTGGGCCCACTAGATTCTTTCAGCTAGGTTTTCTACCCTCTCAAACAATTCTAACCTATCAAGCGTTTTAAAATCAAAATATTAAAGAACTACTATTTGCCTAGCATTTAAGGACTGGAAACGAATACCTTTCTCCTCTGTGTAGATTAGGAAGGGCACTTCGAAGTTTACTACTCTGTTTCTTCTCCATATCCTGCAACTTAATATCGTCCTAATTGCTCCCGTTTGGCTGATTACTTAATGTGTGATATATTTCTTGGAAATTAGGAAGAACTTGGAAAAAATTTAGAGGTTTGAAATTTTGTAGAGAGATGTAAGAGCTTTTGTAGGTTTCAATTTTAGAGAGATAAAGTAAAAATGAAAGTGAATGAAAAATTAAAGTTAGAAATGAATATATAGGTGGTTAGAGGGTAAAATGGTAAAAATTTCTTTAAGAATGCGTGTTCCTCTTTTCTGCCCAGTCGCAAGCCACGATCGTGGCCTTGTTTTCCACTAATTCTTCATTTTCTTTATTCTGTTGTTCTTTTCGCATTCTTTTTGAAATCACTTCTTAATTCTTTTGTGGCCCTTTCACCTCTTTTTTGCTTGCTTGCTCAATCATCCAATTTATCTCGAAGTCCTATTCCTTCTTAGTTTTATTTGGAAACAAAATAACCCTAACTACAAAATTCAAATGTTCTAACAAAAACAATCAAAGGATATAAAATTCCATAGGTTGCCTCCCATATAGTGCTTCTTTTAACGTCAGTAGCTTGATGCTCTATCCTTAGAAACTTAGCCGGGATTAATTATGAGCTGCTTGCTTCCATCTTTTTCATTTAATATCAGTTTTGTAGCCCATAAGTAAGCTACAAATTGCAACATAATCTGAAGGACAATGTTGATGACATTATGAAAACTAATTAAGCTCAATAATGTCCTTCTTTCAAGTGAACTTTCAACAAAATAGGGAATAACAAAACTCCCTGAATCTTCCATTGAATCTAACAGTTTATCCTGTATGAAGACGAGTTGCTCTCTTTCTTCCTTAATCACCTTTGTCTCCTCCGCTTCTTCCTCTTCACGAACAGAGACTATTATAGCTTCTTCAAACTCGATGTTTGTTGTCATCTGTTCTTCATCCTCTTGTTCCTTATAAGATTCGAACATATCAATTATCTTGAATGGGTTACTATCCTTCGGATTCTTAAATACATCATTTATATTGAATGTCACTTTGTCATCATTAATCCGAAAGATAGGGTTATCTTCATGGACATCTACCTAAGATTTTTCGATGTTCAAATATGGTATATCAAGAACTGGTGAATAAAAGGAGGGTGGACATTCTTTTCTTCAACCTCTTTATTGATTTCTTGATCTTCTATAAGATCAGGTTTAGCTTGATTTCTTACTAGTTCTTCTGGCTCTACCCCATTCCTAAGTGTGATAGGTTGACATAGCTCTATTGAATTTATTTTCATGCTACGCAATAGAAAAGGCATGATCTTCTGCTACTTGTTTAAACTTCTCTTCCAATCTCTTCTGGTTCTTTTCCATATATATGAGCTTATCCATGATTTTCTCCAGCTTGGAATCCCATGAATTGGATTCATTATGTTGAAATTCAAATAGGTCTTGAAGTCCCATGTGAGTACTTGCATTGTTGGACCAATAGAAATCAAGATGGTTCTGCCATCCCGAAGTGTATGGCTACATATAATGTTGATGATTTCCCCAACCAAATTGGGGTTTATTGAATTCCGTAAACATCCTTTGCTCCCTATAGTCTACATCTTCCATGATCATTCTTTTTATCTCTTCTTAACATCTAACTCTTCAAATGTCTCATTCTCACTCTAAGATGTTGTGATGTGTCTCTACTTTATGCCCCAAAATATTTTTTAATTTAAAAACAAAAGATAGTGGAAAAGCCTTAGACTAAAGAACTAAGCTAATTGCTTCCCCGACAACAGCGCTAAAAACTTGATCGTTAGTTCTGATATGACAAAGTTTTAATATTTTTAAACCTCGATATTCCACAAGTGCACGGGTCGTTCAGGTAGTACCTAAGGTGTCAATCCCACTAGGAGGGTTAATCTAATCCTAAAATCTAACACTAATCTCAATTCTAAATAATTTAAAATAAACAAAACTAAATAAGAAATTATTCAATCACGCAACTAATTCCAATAATCAAATTTAGAAATATAAACAAGATAGCAATTGTAACACCCAATCACAAAACAACCTAAAAACTACTAATTGAGAGAAAGGAGATTTTTGTCCGTCTTTAATAAAAACCTAATTAATTACGAATTTATTGGATTACCGGTTCTAGATAGTCCTAGGGTTGATTATTCTTTCTCGAGTTATAGGCTTGGTTTACGGGAGTGGTGGCGGTTGATAACCTACTGAAATCAACCTACTGAAATGATAAGTACTTATTCTCAATAAGTACCTATGCATTTGGGATTGTTATTTTGGTAACTACTGAAATATGAAAATAGGTGTTTGGCAAGTGCGGTTGTGGTTGTTGAAAAGAGATAAAATGACTAAAAAGCCTATTGATTTAATAAACTATTAATTTTTGCATAAATAATTAAAAAATATTATTAGTCATATAAATTTAAAATTATAAATAATAAAATATTAAATTAAAATAAGAAAATATAAATAAAATAAATTTCATAAATAAAATATTTCATAAAAAATATTATTAGTCATATAAATATAAATTATAAATACTTTGAACTTGCTTTCTATTAGTTGAGGGTATAATAGAAAATATTAATTATCAGAATGTTATTAATGGAAAGTAGAATTTCTACCATAGAAGCACTTTCCTACCACAACCCTCTTTCTGATTATCAATTTCTGCGGTGGCTCCACACTTTCCCTCAACCTTTAGTTGTCGCCCGCATATCCAAATATGTGACTGCGTTTGGAAACCACGTTGAATAAGTACTTATCCTCACTGTACCGCAGATCCAAACGCAATCATAATCATTAATCCTAATCAGATTATGAGAAATTGTAACCTCTTGATTCACAATTTATCCCAGACCTAAATTAGATCTTAAGTTGTCCAAAAAACTACCGAAAACTAATGCAAGATCTCTCATTTCACAAATTTACTAGTTTGATTCAATTCTTGATCGGTTAAATTACCTAACTCTCCTTAGCCCAATTTAATGATTTTCACTCGGTCCGCTCTCTTAATTTGTTATCAAGTTATGAAGTGCAAAAATTAAATCACAAACAATCCAATAAAGCCACGACAATCAAATTTCATTAATATTAAAGACAAAATTCCCAAAGTTGAGTTTAGACAAGTCCTTAACATTCAACGAATCTATCATCTATAGTTATCTCAAATTCTGTACAATCCTAAAGAATAAAATAAAACCAGAAATAGATTTGGAATGAAATGACAGAGGCAACAATGACGGGAAACCTCCTTTTCTAAGAAGTACTTCATATAGGCTTCGTCTCCACGTCTCTCTTCCTTCATTTCCTTCCTCAATCTCTCGATAAAGATCTCCAGGGTTCGGGATTGTGGCTGATGCAAAAGCTCTCATCTTCTGTTCTTTATGTTCTTTAAATACCTTGGCAACCCTAAGGTTTTTCTGGGGTCGAATCAGTCCGAAAAATCCCTTAAAACTTGAATTTTCGTTTTGTTTGTGCATTTGCTCGACACAGGCCATGATCGTCGCCATCATCAAACCTTTTCCATGATCATGGGCTGGGCATAGTCTTTTGTCACATTCGTGTCCCTTAGGCCACGATCATGGTCTGTCTCACATGTTTTTGTCATGAATGTGGCCTATTGTGCCATGATCGTGGGCTATGGTTTCAGCCCAAAAGTCTCTGAAACTTCTTCGTTCTTTGACGTTGGCCATGAAACACAAACAAACACATCAAGGTACCTCAAAAACATAATATTTAAGCTTAAAGACATATACTAACCTATAAAAACACTTAAACACATAAACTAACACAATTCTAAGCTAAACACACACTAAACACTCAAAATTAACACTTAATACATAATAAATTAAACCCTAAAACATGATGCAAATCACATCTATCAGGTTGCTTGTGAGTTAACTTAAAATCTAAAATTTGTTGTTGAGAAATTGGTATGAATATAGAAGTGTTTTTAAATTTTATAGGGCTTTAAAAATTTTTGGGAATGTTAAAATGCAATCAAGATACTTCCAAAATTTTCAATAAAATGATAAAAAAACAATTCTCACTATTTTCTACCCTTTTAGTTATTAAAGTATAAAAGGTTTTAAATAGTTGAATGATTTGGCTTTGTGGGAACCCTTTGGTCGAGTCAGATATTGCTTGGAGGGTTACCGGGGGTCACCAGGAGGCCTCCACTGGGTTCCAAAAGAGGAAATTCAGAATGAGTCCTTTCATAATTAGTTCGATCTAAATTTAAAAATTAAGTTTAATGATCATATAAGTAACATTTCATTAAGTTATATATAATATTTATCACATGTATTCTAACATTTATTTTTTAATTGGAACCTAAAAGAAGAGATTGCAATGAAAAAACTAAAAATTATTTGAATGCAGAAGAAGATGTTAATGCATGCATAGTTTACAAGCCTTTAGATAGCGTTGAAGAATTTAGAATTTTTGAAGATGATGAGACACAACCTCCTTTAGAAATACAATTTTAATTTTTATTATTATTTAATTTTTATATTTGATATGTGATTAATTGTTGATACATTTAATCATTTACACTTAGCGATTAATGATACGAAAATGCTTAAGATACTCACTTTAATTCATCTATGATTTTAGGTACAATTTGGAAATAAATAAATTAAAGTGAGTCGAAAGCACTACATTTGAGTTTTTTGAAGATTAATTTTCACTTATCTTCATGGAGCAAGAAGAATAAAATTTAAAGACAAGAAAAAAAATTCAAAATACAAATAATAATTAAAAGTGCTTGCTTAAAAAATGAAGAAATGACAATTGAGCAATACGATAGCGTGTGGGCAGATGGAAGAGACCAAAAACAACACAACAGTAGGTAGAGTAAAACGATGCAATAGTAGACTGGAATATCTATGTTTAATCCAGTCAACGTTTGCGTTCAATGCAGGCGTTGTGCGTTAAATGCATGGTTTTACTTAAAACGTATAGTTTCATGCTTAGGTTGAAGGGAGAGGTGAGGAGGAGCAGTGGACCACGTTATTAATTCATCAAATCAACAAACAATAGCATGGTTGGAAAACAGAAGAGAGTTATGGGAGAGGAAAGAAGCGTGAATAGTGGGGTGGTCCATCATATTTATTTGTCAAATCAATGAATAGGGAAGCTAGTGAGGGATAGAGAAGCTTACGGCAGTGAAAGGAGCTGCCAGGGGTCTCCGACTAGGGTATTTTTGTAGAGGTTGAAGCTTTTTTTTGGGATACCCATGGAAGGCTAAGATCTCGACGCTAGTTCGGAGGTGACATCAATGAAGATAACCTAGGTTAAGTTTTTTTAATTGTTTTACTGTTTCTTTCTCTTATTAGAAATTGATTATATTATCTTGTATGGATTGATTGGATATTTGAATGATGATGATTTTAATGGTCTATTGAATCGTTTTTCATGAAAACTAGAATCAAATGCAATATGTAATCCCTGTATTCTGATTCATGCGTAGCAACTAATGGTTTTGAATCATTATAGATAACATAACATAGGTTAAATAATCCAAGCTTATGTGATTATTACTTAGATTGGTCTATTTTTTTGATTTGTAAGGCGGTTGTTTGGATAAACTTAGAGAGCTCATTCTGGGTTTCCTGATAGCTAGGGTCAATTAACGAGCACTTTATGATTAATTAGGATCTAAGGAAAAATTAGGATTAACAGAGCTTATTGTTAAGCTACGAATGATAATTGCTAAGAGAGATAAAAGAATAACAAATCAATGAATTATGCTTAATTAGGGTGTAGACCGAGATTGAACCAAAGAACCGGATCCCTACCAAATTCTCCACTTTTATTATTTTTTGCATATTTTCTTTAATTTGTTTTCATTAGGTTTATTTTATTTTATTTTCTTATCAAATCCAAAACCTCCCATTACCTAAACATCAATTAATTTCATTTTATAAGCTAACCGAATACTCCCTGTGGGATCGACCTAGACTCACCACTGCTATAGTAGTAGTTTGGTTATTTTATTTTGACTAGTGTTATGACACACCTTTCAATGTTATAGCTCCACTTTTCTCTTACTATCTTACTAAAGGGTGAATGCTCCTTGAGTTGGCATAGTAGCTTATGGTAGTTTACATTTTGTAAAGTCATATTGATACTACTTCTGAGCTTTATGCCTTATACATTTTTATCTTTGCCTCGTAATATCATTCTTTAATTTCAAAAAGAAAGAACAAAAGAAAAATATTGACTCAAATTTCAAAACACACACATTAGGAACTTAAAATGATGATTGAAAGCACAAAAAAGCTAATAAACAAAAAATAGTAGGAAAGAAGTAGGCATGGCACAAAAAAACTTAGTTTCAAGTTAGGTTAAGCTTTTTTCTATAAAAAATTCAGAGTTTGAACTATAGATTTGTCTTTAGATTTGGGCTCTACAACTCAATCTGACCTAAAATCCAAATACAATACAAAATGATTTCATTTTATTTATGAAAGTAAAAAATATAGAGTAGCGAACCCATCTTGTTCTTGATATTCTTATCTCATACTCTTTTTTCAGTTTTTTCTCTCTCTTTTTTATTCTTGGTCTTTTCCTGCCTCTACAATTGCATGATCTCTTTTACTTGCTAAGATACTAAAGTTTTACTTTTTCCCTTTCTTTATCTCTTGATGATAAGGTTTGTCTTTCCCTTCTCAACTTTGCTTTTCATCATTTCTACATTTCTCCAAAACTTCTTGTGTTTTCCTAAAGATTATATGCATATAGAAGTTATATTATTTTTTCTGCTTTGAATTTTATGGTTTTATAGAGCTTGGCTATTAGAGTTTTGTGGGATGTTAGAGTCCGGATGCCTTCTCTTTTCTCTTCATTCTACTTGTACAATTTTTGATCTTCTAAATACACCGTATGGATTTTTTAGTTATGCCATGGGGTATTTTAGCTGGTTCTTATTCTTAAGAACTTTGAAAAAACCTGAACTTTAGCTTTCTTTTTCTTAGCTAATATATCTTTTAATATTAAGTGAGATGACTTCTTTTATCTTGTAGTTTCTTTTATCTTGTAGTGACTTTTTATTTAGATGAACCTTTTATCTAAATTTTCAAGAATTTTATATTAGGAGATTTTCTAATCGTCCTATAGCTCTAGTTCGATTTAATAAAGTTTTAGCCCAATAAAGTCAATTAGGCTCAAGTTTAAGTTTGAAATAAACTATTTGGACCCAATCGAACTTTAGAATTGAATCCTATGATTCAAGCTTCATTGAGGTTCAAGGTATTGAGAAGCAATAGGTAACAACAACAACAACAACAACATCCTAGTAGAAATCTTTCTGAATGCAAAGTCTGAGGAGGTCTAGAAGTACATAACCTTATCCCTAACAAGTAAAGAGGTTATTTTCGATAGACACACATAATATATACACACATATATACACACAGTAGATAAATAAATAACTAATATACAAATAAAAAATAAAAAATAAAAAATAAAAGATACATAATAAACAATAAAGTAGTAATAATTAAAATTAAAATTAAAATACCCATAAAAGATAATAAAATAAATTATAAATAAATAAATACATACAAATAGAAATATAAAAATAAGTAATAAAACAAATAATACAATAAATATAGAGCAAGGTAACGAATAAAACTAAAAGATAAATAAAGAACACAAAAACATAAATAAGAAAGAAGACAAATAAATAGATAAAACAAAAAAGTCATTACAAGAAAATGTTTAGGTTAGGTAAGGAAATGTTTAGGCTAAATAACTAAGAGGAAAATATAATAAATTAAAATTTTAGGCTAAATATAAGATATAATAGTAAAAAGAAAATGTTTAAAAGACTAATGAGAAAGAGAAGGATCTCTTTATGTAAGAAGCAATGAGTAAAAGCTTGAAACAATAGGGAAGGGATGTAGCATAATGTATAAGGTAAAAACAATATAAGCAACAACATAAAATGCGACCTAGTAAAAGAGTAATTCAATTGGAATCAAACTTTTGTTTCAATACCCAAGAAAAAGAGGAAAAATGATGTCATGTGAGAAAAAATAAGACAAAAATGACAAAGTTAGAAAATATGAAAGACTAAATCAACATAGAATGAAGATTAAATTAAGAAACAATCAATAAAAAGTGGTACTTGGTTAATGAATCTGTTAGAGTAGTGTCCTAAAAGCAATCGCCTTTAGTGCATTTTATACAAAGTTGTGTACATAATTTATTTTCAATAATAAAGAAAGGCATATTTCATTAATTTGGTGTTCATTCTTTATGAATTGATATTGATCTACAAGCAAATTAATGAATTCCATGATATATGACATAGCATGAAGGAAATTATAATGTGATCATACTACTGAGATTCCTATAATGTGCAATTATGTCAGTATTTAAATTATCCCTAGTCATAGGATTAATGAGACTGAACATCGTTAATCCAGATAGACTAGCACATGTCAAACTCCTTGATTTGGTGG
>JAOTAY010032672.1:0-24580 GCA_025629805.1 Erythroxylum baracoense
ACAAAAGCAAGTTTCATATGGGCCTACAGAAAATATGGGCCATAACATCAGGCCATATATTTCTTACATTCTCCCATTTGGCTGGATGTTTCATCATTATATTTAATAGTATAACATAAAGATAGCAAAATTAAATTTATAAACCATTAACATCATAAGCACCTCAACACAATAAATCACATAATGTGGTTATGGCGGTCATACAAAGTAGAGTTGTATACTCCCTTCCATATACCACTACATTAAGATATTATGTTTAGGTCCATAAGTTGTATATAAACAACATATAGTCCACATACTTGTTATGAAAATACATACAAATTTCTTATTCAAACAATCATGTATACATAAACATGATGAATAAGAAATATAAAATTTAGAAACATATTATTATTGAGCTCAAGAGTGCTAAAACATCATCATCAAACATTATTATTAATCATCAGTACAACCAAGACTCATCCTAAGCACATGTACTTTGAATGTCTTTGGTTGTAAAACCTTAGTAAGAGGATCTGCTACCATGAGATTTATCCTAATATGTTATATATGCACTCTTTATTTCTGAATCTCTTCTTTAGCAACAAAATACTTTAATTCCATGTGTTTTGCGCTTTTGGAGTATTTGTCATTTTTAGAGAAGAAAACTACTTATTATAATAAAATTTCAGCAGCTTGCTTACTGTGTCAATAACCCTAAGCCCTAAAATAAAGTTATGCAGCTATAATGCATGAATTGTAGCCTCATAATAAGATATAAATTTTGCTTCGGATGAAGCAATGACAGATTGTTTAGAACTTTTCCATGAGAGTACTACTTCAGCTAATAGGAACAAATAGCCAAACATTGACTTTCTACTATCAACACACATGACAAAATCTGAATATGAATATCCAGTCACTTCTAAATGATTCTACCTCTTATAAGTGAGCATGTAATCTTTTGTTCCTTGAAGATATCTCAACCCTTTCTTTGCAACCTTCTAATGATCAATACCAAGATTACTTTGATATCTACCCAGCATTCCTACTGCAAAACTGATGTAAGGTCTAGTACAGGTTTATAGGTACATCAAACTACCTACAACAAAAGTATACATAATTGTTTCCATTTCCTTATGCTCCACATCATTCTTTGGACATTACATAAGACCAAATTTATCTCCCTTTTGAATAAAAACTACACCTGTTGAGCACTTGCTCAAGTTAAAATTTTTAAGATTTTTCTCAATATAGGCTTTTTGAGACAATCCTAATAAACCTTCTGATCTCTTACAAAATATTGAAATTCTAATCACACATGATGCCTCTCGCATATCTTTCATTTCAAAATTCTTAGAAAGAAATTCTTAGTGTTATCTAACAAACCCAAGTCATTAGCAACAAGCAAAATTTCATCAACATACAGAATTAGAAATATAAACTTACTCCCACTGATCTTCTGGTAAATACATCGATCAACAGCGATTTCCTCAAAACCGAAAGAAGTAATGGTATTATTGAACTTAATATACCACTTCCTGGAAGCTTATTTAAGTCCATATATTGACTTCTTCAATTTACACACCATACTTTCTTTACCTTTAATGACAAAACCTTCAAGTTGATCCATGTAAACTTCCTCCTCAAGATCACCATTCAGAAAGGTTGTTTTCACATCCATCTGATGTAGCTCTAAATCAAATTGAGCCACTAATGCTAAAATTATTCTTAATGAATCTTTCTTTGAGACAGGTAAAAAATTCTCCTTATAATCAATACCATCTTTCTGAGTGTAACTTTTGGTAACAAGTTTAGCTTGATGTCTTTCAACATTGCCATTCGAGTCGCGTTTGGTCTTAAAGACCCATTTATAACCAACTCGTTTAGAACCTTTTAGTAAGTCTACAAGATCTCAGACATTGTTTTGAGCCATTGATTTCAACTCTTCTTTCATAGCATCAATCTATATTTCAGACTTATCACTACTTATAACTTGTGAAAACGAAACAGGATCATTAACAATGCCACAATCATAATTCGACTCTTGCAAATAAACCACATAATCATCAGACATAACTAACCATCTAACCCTTACAGGTTTATTTTAATCTATACTAATTGATTCACTTGCATAAGCTAGTGGTATGTCAGGTTCTTCATGGGGTGCTTCTTCATTGTTTAAATGTTATTCTTGATTATTTTGATCTTCTAAAGCAGGAACAACATTTGTTGTAATTGTGAGTTTAAGAACATTATGGGCAATGGAACAACTATCCTTATTTTATTAATATCCACAACTTGATTTTCAGCACTCCCACTAACCTCACCATTCTCTAAAAATTTGGCATTGGCTGTTTCAACAATTCTAGAATTATGGTTTAGACAGTAAAACTTGTACCCTTTGGATTTCTCTAGGTAACTAGTAAAGTAACCACTAACTTTTTGAGAATCCAATTTTCTTTCATGTGGATTATAGATACATGCTTCTGTTGGACAACCCCAAACATATAGGTATCTTAAACTAAATTTCCTTCTAGTCCATAACTTAAAAAGGAGTTTTACGAGTTGCCTTACTAGGAATCCTATTTAACAGATACATAGTAGTTTTAAGTGCATACATCCACAAACTTTTAAGTAATAAAGAATTACTCATCATACTCCTAACTATATCCATTGATTTTCTATTTTGTCTTTTTGTCACATCATTTTGTCGCAATGTGCCTGGCATAGTGTAATATGCACATATGCTATGACTTTTGAGGAACTTAGCAAATGAACCAGGACACTGTCCAGTTTCATCATACTTTCCATAATACTCACCATCTTTATCAGATCTTATAATTTTCACTTTTCTATCTAAGTTCCTCTTAACATCCTCTACAAAAACCTTAAGAGTATTTATAACTTGAGATTTTTCATATAGCAAATATATATATCCATATCGTAAAAAATCATCTATAAAAGTGATGAAGTATTTTTCTCTATTAAAGGACTGAGTGTCAAAAAGTCTACAAATGTTGGTGTGTATTATTTTAAGAAGCTAACTGCTTCTCGTGGCTTCGTTCTTGCTATGTTTGGTTTGCTTGCCCTTAATACATTCCACACATACGCCAAGATTAGTAAAATCTGGATTCGATAGAATCTCATTCTTTACTAATCTTTTTGACCTTTCTTTGGATATATGACCCGAACATTTTATGTCACAAGTAAGCAAAATATTCATTCACCAAACTAGGTTTCATTCCTACATTATGATTAACAATAAATAGGGATTCAGAAAAATCATCATCAAGTTTCAATTTATATAAACCATCCATAAGCATTCCATAACCAATAAAGGAATTATTCTTATACAAATTGAAACAACCATATCCACCCTTCAAGGTATATCCACTAGCATCAAGTCTAGAAATAGAAATTAAAATTTAAGAAATTGAAGGTACATGGAGAGTGTTCATTAGATCCAAGTGATGTTTAGTATCTGATGTCAACCTGTAAGTCCCTAAACCTTCAATTGGGGCCTTCATTCAGTTCCCCATAAACAGAAAGTTGCTAGTTAGGCTTATGGTTTGGATTGTAAGGAATCCTTGCATAATATTGGAAACATGAGTAGTGGCACCAGAATCAAACTATCAAGTATTAGAAGGAACTTTAGATAAGTTTGATTCAACACATACAAAAATATAATGTACACCTTTCTTTTAAACCAAGCCTTACATTTTAGCCAGTCTTTCTAATAATGACCTTCTTTCTTACAAAAGTGGCATTTGTATAACTTTTGTCCCTTCTTTTTACCATCAACAACCTGTAGAACTTTAGCAGGTCCTTTCTTTTTAAAATTCTTGGTCTTTGGTTTAAGTTCTTTCCAGCTCCTAGATCCACTAGGTTAATAGAATGAACTCCTTGTTTCTTTAATCTCGCTTCCTCCTAAATAAGCTTATTGGACAATTCATCAATACTCTGCTTATCATTTAATGTGTTATAACTAATGTGGAGTAGTCCATATTAAGTAGGAAGTGAGTTCATAATATACTACACTAAGAAGGAATCTTCCACAGCCATACCTAGTGTCTTAAGTCTTACTGCAATATTAGTCATATTAAAGACATGTTGTTGCATACTCTTTGACCCATCAAACTTCATGGTCATGAGTTCAATCATAAGTGTCCCGGCAAGTGCCTTATCAGTAGAATGGAACTTATCTTCCGCAAGCTTAAGAAAATCTTTGGCATTATGATTTTCAGTGCTAGAAAGAGTAAAATTAATGTTGTTGGCAATTTTCATTCGTATAAAGTTCAAACATAACTTGTTAGCCCTTTCCACGCCTTATAGTGTGCCTTTTAGCCTCTGTATTGGTATCATTAAGTTTAGAAGGCTTATCATTTAATAACGCTAAGTCAAGATCTAAAACACCTGAATGGAAAGTGACTTGCTCGCTCTATTAAGAGAAATTCACACCAGTGAATAAGGTAACAAAAGAAGCTTGAGAATGAAGGCTAATAACTACAAACATATAAACGCTTACTAGGCAACAAATTCAGACATAAAGCACATACATTAAATATATTGCAGGTTTCCTTTTAGTAAACACAACAATATATATCATCACCATCATTTGAATGTTATTTAAACTTTATGAGAAAATTAAATAAACTTCATCAAATACATGTAGCATCTTTGGATAACTATACATATGTGACAAGAGTATATCAATTTTCTCCTTTATATTTGTTAGTTATAGAAGATTGATTTACCTTTGGGTAAAGTCATTAATTTCTATCAACTAATAAAATTTTCATAATAACATTTCATAAAATACATAAGTTATATGACCACACATTCAAAATTAGTTTGGCCACTTTGGTGACTAACAAATTAATTTTAATCATATTGTTATATATAAAAATAATAATTGTAATAGCTTGTTTTCTATACTAAGGGTTAGAGCCTTAGATTATTATATATGAGTCAAATCATTTTAACATTCATGAAATGCATTTCATTAATATCCATATCATTAGCATACACATATGAATTATGATTTTTTACACATTGCAAAGATAGTATATGCACTCAATTGACATATTCCGAGGTATGAAAGGTTTAAAATGATCATGATGTGAATTGTGAATTGTTTATGTCTTGAATTTTGGTTTGATTCGTTATAAGTAGTAAATTTGGAATTAATTGTTACCAATAGAAAATTGATGGATTAAAATATATATTTGACTAAGAAAAATGCCATATGGCAAGACAAATTAACACATGAAAAATTAGGATGACTAAGCCTATGAAATAAGTGACAAATGATATAGATAAATGAGTGACATTTGGTATGGGTAATTAATTGACAAATGGTAGCAATGATTGAGTGACAAATGGACTAGTAGTTAGGTGACATTTGGTAGCCTATGGAGGGGATAAGTGGCTTACATGCCTAGTGACATATGTCATTGAAACATGGTGACACCTTGCACCTAGTTGAATTAAGATAATGCAAAAAATGTTTCTGTTGGAACATTCACCATCTTCTTCTATTCTCTCCACTGAAACTTGCTTCTATCTCACATCTCTGTAATTTGGTTTAAGTCTTGCTAAATTTCCACACCAAATCCATACTTTTACCCTTCATAAAGTTAGGTAAAGAACCAGAACATTGTTGTTCTTGTTGTGGTCTTTTATCTTTGCTAAAAGCCAACCTATTTCCACCTTGAATTTGGGATGATTTTGAATGCATGAAGGGCTAGGTAGACTTAATGAATTGAGCTATAATTGGAAGTTAAATAAGTAAGTAAAGTGTTGTTCTTTATGGCATGTTTTAATAGAAAGATTATGATGATTGAATTGGGATGTATTGTATATGATGTTGATGATGAAGTGTGCAGGAATATGATGAATGAACTTAGACAGTTTTATACTTTGTTCTTGATGTATGAGAACCGTAGGTCATAGGTTGTTATATGGATGAATTAGATTGGGATTTGAAGTGTAATGAAGGTGAATTTATGCTAAAGAAAAAGGTGCTAGCGTAGTTTTCTTAAAATGGGAAAGAACTAGGATTACATGTATGATAGTGAATGATAGTTTCTATTTTGTTTTGATGCATGAAAGACAATAGTTTATGAGCTACCAAATGAATTATTTTAAGTTGGAATTAGAGATGGAATTGATGAGGAATTGAGGTATAATTAATGAACTAATATGAAAATGTTTTGAATTTGGTATGAAGTTGTTAAAATTTGGAGAAATTGAAGGAAAATAGAGAGTGAACACTCAGTTCACTCATCCCACGATCTTGGGAAGGTCCTCCACAATCGTGGGCATTGCTTTGAAAATGAAAATTTCTATTTTGTGTGAATGTTGAACTAGTTAAGGATAAGTTACTTAACTTTGGTGCGTTTGGACTTGATTGAGGCTTAAAATGAACCTAGTTTGATGTTGGATTAGTTAAGTGTTTGAGAAGTTTAGTTTGTTAATTGATGTTATAACTTAAGGAATGGATTGTCTTGATATTAATGTATTGAAATCTAGAAATTATGAGTTGTTAAAGAAATTAAGATGTTCTTATGAATGAAAATATAATTCAAAGGATATGAGTAATGTGTATTAGATATAAATGAATGAACATTGGAGAACATGAAGCAGTGGTGAATGAGAATTGGGATATTATATGATTATATAATGCTAGAAAAGTATTGGTGAATTTATGATTGATGAATTTAAAATAATTAAGTTTACTTGAGGTATAAACCTAAATTGCAACTAGTTATATGCAAGTTATACTGTTTGAATGATCAAGACTCCTGATTAAGGATACATACCCAGAAAAGTCAATTGAGCATGCATTGAACATGACACATATACATGTGCATCATTGAATATTCAAATAATTGATCAACTTAGTAATGTGTAAAATATGTGTGTATTGCATGACTAAAAAAGCACAAATTGACCATCAGCATCCAGACATTGCCAAGTCATCAAGGCAATAGCTTATCTGGAGCATACTATAAGTTAACATAGATGTTTTCTCACTATGATTGATTTGTTTCTGTTTAAAATTCAGTTATTGAATTTTTAATTATGTGATTATGATAATTTCGGACATTCATGGTCCGAGGAGTTTGATATTTAGGATTATATTGGAAATGCTTTCTAATTGTATGTGAATATGAGAAAATGTGTACTTAACTGAATGTTGAATGTTGAACTCGGATTTGATGAATGTGATAAATGACTGTGCACATTGAATGAAAGTTATTGACAACATACTATGTGAATTGATGCATTCCATCACATTGTCATACATGATCATATAAAGGAGTTGTGACCGGAGTGACCAGTGTGAAAAAGAGCTTAAAGCTTAGAAATGTGCACAAAGAGCCACATGCTTAGTTATTAATGAGCCCAATATCCACAATAGGTATGAGACAGAATATGAAATGAGCCTGGTATCTACAACGGATACAAGACAGTAAATAGGCGCTCAGTCATAACTAGTAAAAATAAAAGTGGAGTCACATGTGCATTTGCATTTATGTATATATATATCTTTACATATATAATATGAGTGATTGCGAAGAATTACTGAATTGTGTTGATATGAATGATTGAGATAAATGATTGGATTATTTTGAAATGATTATATGAAATGTTTGTAGTTCATGATATATTGTTGAGATATGATGTATATTGTGATCTGTTATTCAATATTGAATGAAGTGATACATCTACTGAATTGGGATATACACTTGTAAATTTGATTTATACTTGTGATATATGTGTTCTGACTTGAGTGAGCACGTCAATGATATTTCACTCACTGAGTTAGCAAACTCATTAAAATTGCAACATTGATTTTTAGGTACAAGGGAGACCTAGCCTCTAAGGTGATATAATAGAAGTCGAGTATTGTCAATTTCAGAAACAAGAATGGCTCAAAGGTTTAGTCAGTTGATACCTGAGAAGTCTAGATATAATACTTTTGTTTAGCTTCTCCTTTCATGTTGAATTTTTTGTATAGAACTTCAAACTCCCAAATGTTATATTATATACAAACATGGATTATGAAATGTAATGACAATGTAAGTAAGTTTCATTTTGTGAATGAAATGAGGCGTTTCGATCTTTAGAAATACTTATAATCTATATGATGCCATAATAAGTTGATGTGATTACTCTAACATGCCATTTTTATAGGGTATGTTCTTGAATGTCCTATGGATATTCGAGCATATGCTCTATGGTAGTGGTGTGTTATAATAATAATATATTCATAAGATGAAATTAAAATTAAAATTTTGATTATAGGATAAAAATATCATTAATAAGACTAAAACATAAGAAATAAAAAATTTAAATCAATTCACCTATCATCAAAATTAAAGGATCAAAACTATAATTATATACACCCAACACAGATGAATCCCGAAAACAAACCTAGAAGATGTGTTGGTTTTGTGGTCTAAAATTTTTTTAATTAATCATTGCAAAAATCTTTATCTGATTTTGATTGCTACATTATCTATGAAGCAAACGGTGGCTTATCAAGAAAAGAGAAGCCAAGACATCAAACCACCACTTTTCTGCGATTCATTGTTTAACCTTGATGGAAGTGTAGTAAGAGACATATGAAATTAAAACAATTGTAGAAGACAACATGGTGAACATGGTAAACCCCTTTAAACCTAGTTGTTAACCATTCTAAGAAACACCTCTCTATTTTTTAATCACTAAGTTTATTCATGTGGGACCCTAAAAGACTAATAACCCTAATCTTGATATGGCTCTAGCTTGTTCTCTTAAAGCATCATCACATTGCCCCCTTTCTATGTAATAGTATCTTTTTTCTTTAATTTCTAATAGATTCTTGGTTTTGAAAAACATATGACGGAAAAAGAGAGTAACGTGGACGCAATAGCTTGGGAAGCCCATAATTAAACCAATTATCCAAGATCAAAAGTTTTAAAGGAAATAATTATTCTTTAAAAAGAACCCTAAAATTGTAAATCTTTTTCACATCCTAATTAAAAAAATCATCAAATCAACAATTGAAGGATTATTATCTATTTAAAAATCTTGGCTTGATACTACATGTAAGTTTTTCGATTCTTAACAATCAAACATCGAAGACATAAATCATAAATGAATCATGAATCATACGTAAATCGTTTGTGCCCATTCAGATCTTGAATATAATAATAACCACATAAATGAAAAGAATAAATCACTTACCTTGAGCGAAATTTGACATGATGTAGAGAGAAATCTTTCGACAATCACAAGCTAGTTTCTCTCTCTTAACCCTCTTTCTG
This sequence comes from Erythroxylum baracoense, assembly GCA_025629805.1. Lineage (NCBI taxonomy): Eukaryota > Viridiplantae > Streptophyta > Magnoliopsida > Malpighiales > Erythroxylaceae > Erythroxylum > Erythroxylum baracoense. The sequence goes on from JAOTAY010032672.1 coordinate 9,297, forward strand.
TAATAGATGGCTTGATGGATAGCCAAATCCACAAGCACCTACGTTATGTATTTGTTTTTTATCTGTACTTAATTATGGCTGAGAGAAGACTAGTTTATATACACTTCATTGTTGACATTGAATCTTGTACGTCCATCAAGTACTAAATTAACAGTCAAGATTTAACATACCATTAAATTAAAAAAACTAAATCTAGTTTTGTATGGGACTACAGAAATGTGGGCCACAACATCAGGCCATGTATTTCTTACAGGAATATTTGATTTTTACCTATATTGTGTCTCGACATTTTGACTAACAATATGTAACACCTCATACCCGATAATGGAATCGGCATATTGAGTGTTACCATATTCTTAAATACCTAATACTTCAAACTACAATATTTTGATTCAAAACCTCACTAATCTAGCAATGACTATTCACTTTATAAAAATTTAGACAGAGTTTCCTCTATATTCACTTAAAACCTCCTGTAAGAAACTTCAATACACTTCTCATGCATATTACTCAACTATCCATCTCCACGTCAAACTGCTTGACAAAAAAATTTACCTATCCTTCAATACATTTCAACACATCTAAACCAGATTTCATACATAACTTTCATTTATTCATATATAATTCACAATAAAATCCTGTAAGATCCTTCACTTTATTATGTGTACATGCCATAACCAAACACAAAATAAAAATTTATAGCACATCCATCTCCAATTCTTTCGAGATCCTCTATGTGACTCTTGTCTTATAGTAGATTCACCATAGCTTTCTTTTAGTTCTTTTCAAAACCTACGCATGGAAAAAAAATCCATACGCTAAGCTATAGGCTTAGTGGTGTTCAAGCAATCCATTTTTCATTCAATTCAATTCAATCAACCATAACATACATAATATATAATATTTTTCACATATAAATATCTTCCTTTATTTCAAAGCATAAATAGGCATTTAAAATCAAATTATGAAATACAAGCATGTACCTATTTAAATATTTCATATCTAATTACACAATGATGAATACATTGTACAATTTTAATTACTATTTTCATTTGAATTTCTTTAATCACTAACCATGCATTTATCTATTTTCTGTAATTGCCCCAAAGTGAAATCCATCAGAATTGCATCATCGAGCCGGATAAGTAGGGTTTTAAAAATATAGGATTGATTTCTTAGAACCATACGATCCATTTTTTACATACATTCATATTGGAACTGAGCTTTCGGAACTATGCAATTCATAAAACAAATCAAATATCTTACACCGGAACCAAGCTCTCGGAGCCATACAATCCGGTAACATATATCATAACATAGTACTGCTAACTCCATAATTAGCATGCCAACCTTGTCACATTTCTCCAATTCCTATCTATTTTACTAGGGACAAATCTAATTAAATTCTATTGAAATTTCATAATAAAAGCTCATAACAACCAATTCAAGCTATTCCATATTTTGCCAAAGTAAATGTTATTTTTTCCTTTCGTTATTGGATTTAATTCAATTTATACAACATTCAAGACATATTCATCTCACCAATTTGATAAAAATAACATGCATATCAAATTTCTCAATTTAAAAATAATGTATGCTAATTGGGAAAATACAAATTACAAGTCCAAAATCTCAATTAATCACATATACTACTTCATTTAATATCCAATTTAATATTTTCAACAACAATTTCATAAACTCGCAATTTTACTCAAGAATCTTAAATTTCCTAATATATAATTTTTAGGAAAAAGTAAAATTGCATTAATGCATACCAAATTTATGTCTAAATCTTTAAATTAAACTTCAATTTTATCACCAATTCCTTATTCCTTCTCTTTCTCTTTCTCTCTCTCTCCTTCAATTCCTCTTCTTTTTCTTCATAATATTGCATAAAAAATTCAATTTCATGCATTTTATTCATCAATGCATGCAACTACGTCAAAATCATGTACTAAAAATAATTAAACTCCATTAAGTTAACTTATAAATTTTTGGGTACTATTCATCAAGAACACCCATATACCTTTTCTTCATCTTTCCCAATTTTTTTTATTGATATGGTGACTTTAGGAACCCTAAGTTGATGATTTAGTGTTTAATAGGTGATTTTAGGGTTAAAACTAAAGAAAATTAGCTTGAAAATGTAAGAAATGAAAGAAAAATGGAGAAGAAAGGAGGGAGGTATTCTCGAGAATGTTTTGGAGAAGAAGAGAATAGGAAGTTGACAAAAATATAATGTGGTCCCTCATTAAAAGTTTTCCAATTCCTTTTTTTTCAAAATTAACCTTTTTTATTCTTTCTTTTTCTTAATAAAAAATACCCATAAGAAAAAAATATCAACTTTATATGGAGACCTTAATTAATATCATTTATTTATATTAATATTTTTGGGTTTGACTTTTACTATTTTTTAGGTCAAACTTTGACCATTAGTCAACTCTTGGTCAAACGCTCAAATGAACTCATTTGGAGCTCTAATTTGATCATCAGACTATCCTTGAATAATATTATCTGATGCTAAATAAAAAAATGTAGTTTGGATCCAGGGTGTCACTATTCACCTCGGGATATACTATTAACAAACCAAAAAGAACTATTCATGAAAACGAGATTTTTGGGGCGTTAAAATTCTTCCCCTTTAAAATAAAATTTCATCTTTGAAATTTATCTGTGTCAAATAGTCCTGGATAAGACTTTCTCATGGTTTCTTCTGGTTTCCATGTGGCTTCTTCGACCTCATTGCTTGTCCATAGTACTTTCACCAATGGAACCGTCTTGTTCCTTAGCTGTTTTGTATCTTTTGGTAGAATCTTCACTGGCTTCTCTTCATAATTAAATTTGGTTATATTTCAATATCTTCTAGTTTTATAATATGTGATGGATCAGACCGATATTTCCTTAATATAGACACATGGAAGACATCATGAATCTTTTCCATATCATGTGGTAATACTAATCTGTAGGCTACTAGTACCATACGCTCAATGATCTCAAATGGACTAATGAATATAGGGCTTAACTTACCCTTCTTACCAAATCGACACACTTTCTTCCATGGCGAAGCTTTTAAGAAAACCTTGTCACCAACAACATATTCAATGTCCTTTCTCTTTAAATTTGCATATGACTTTTGGCAATCAGAAGCAACTTTCAACCTTTCCTTTATAAGCTTAACTTTATCCTCGATTTCTTTTTATCAATTATGTCCCACGATCTTGCTTTTACTGAGTTTTGTCTAATATAAGGGTATTATGCACTTTCTACCATAAAGAGCCTCATACGGCGTCATTTGTATGCTTGCTTGATAGCTATTATTGTATGCAAATTCAATCTATGGGAGGTGTTCATCCTAGCTTCCTTTAAAATTGATAACACAACTCCTAAGCATATCTTCTAACACTTGAATCATTCTTTCTGATTGTCCATCCTTTCGAGGATGAAAAGTTATACTAAAATTTAGCTTAGTACCCATGGCCATATGTAATTTCTTCCAAAATCTTGAGGTAAATCTTGGATCCCAGCCTGATATGATAGAACAAGGTACTCTATGCAACCACACTATCTCACTGATGTATAATTCTGCATACTTTGAGAGTTGGTAGTTAGTTATGACATGTATGAAGTAAGCTAACTTGGTTAATCTATCTACAATCACTTATACGACATTATGATTCTTCTTAGTTTGAGGCAACCTAGACACAAAATCTATCATGATTTGATTCCATTTCCATTCGGGTATTGTTATTAGTTGAAGTAAACTCGATGGAACTTGACGTTCTGCTTTTACTTGTTAGCATATAAGACACTTAGTAACGTAATCTGCAATGTCTCTTTTCATACCTGACCACCAATAATATGTCTTCAAATCTTGGTACATTTTAGTACTTCTTGGGTGAACTATTATGGGCTTCCTTCAGGATGTTGTTTTTCAGCTCATCATCATTAGGGACATAGATTCTATCTTTGTGATACAAGTAGCCATCCTCTTTAATTACATTTCACTATCTTTCCCCTCCTGAATTTGTTTAAGAATGATAACTAGCTTTCCATCTTGTTTTTGTGCTTCCCTGACTTGCTGAAAATGTTTAATTTAAGCCTCAACTCAGCTTTAATGGCTTCATCACTGGCTATAGATAATCTAACATTCATTGCTTGTAAAGCTGATAACGATTTCCTGTTAAGAGTATCAGCTACTACGTTTGCTTTGCCTAGATGATAGTCAATGAGGCAATCATAATCATTAATCAACTCTATCCATCTTCTTTGCCTTAAGTTCAACTCTTTATGTGTAGGCAAATATTTAAGACTTTTGTGATCTGTGTAAATATAACATTTCTCCCCATATAAGTAATGCCTCTAAATCTTTAAAGTAAAGACTATGGCTGCTAACTCTAAATCACGGGTTGGGTAGTTCCTTTCACGAGGCTTAAATTGCCTAGAAGCATAAGCAATTACCTTTCCCTCTTGCATGAGTACACATCCTAGCCCATTGTGTGAGGCATCATTATAGATTACGAAGTCTCTACCAGGTACAAGTTGTGTAAGAATAGATGCTTCAGCTAATACAACCTTAAACTTCTCAAAGCTTTCTTGACAATTATCACTCCACAGAATTTGCATTCTTTTGAAGTAACTTAGTAAAAGGTTTTGTGATTATGGAGAATCCCTTAACAAATCTTCTATAGTATCCTGCCAAACCTAGGAAACTTCTAATCTCTATAGCATTTCTAGGTGGCTACCATTCTAGAATGGATTTTATCTTCTTTTGATCAACTATAATCCTATCTGTTGATATGACATGACCAAGGAAAGAAAATTCATCAACCCAAAATTCACATTTTTTGAACTTGACATAAAGTTATTTATCACTCAAAGTCTGCAGAATAATTCTTAGATGCTCATTATGCTCTTCTCGATTCTTAAAATACACCCAGATATCATCAACGAAGACTACCACAAATTGATTTAAGTAAGGATAGAAAATACAATTCATTAAATCCATAACGGCTAATGGAGCATTTGTGAGTCTATAAGGCATCACTAAAAATTCATAATGCCTATGTCTCGTTCTAAAAGCTATCTTCGAGACATCTGCTTCCTTTACTCTTAACTAGTAATATCTTGATTTCAGATTAATCTTAGAGAAAACACCTGCACCTTTAAGTTGATAAAAAGCCCTTCTATTATGGGCAGTGGATATTTATTCTTCACAATCACTTTATTCAGTTGTTTGTAATCCACATATAGCCCAAGAGACCAATCTTTCTTCTTGACAAATAACACAGGTGCACCCCAAGGAGATACACTAGGGCATATAAAACACTTTTCAAGAAGTTCTTGTAGCTAGATTTTCAATTCCTTAAGTTCTGTGTGTTCCATCATATATGGTGCAATGGATACTAGTGTTGTACCAGTTTCATATTAATAGAAAATTCAACTTCTCTTTCTGGTGGTAACCCTGGTAACTTCTTAGGAAATACATCCTGGAAGTTACGTACAATTGGTAGATCTTGAATTTTAGGATCATCCTTTCTAACTTCAAGAACATAAGCTAAGTATGCTACACACCCCATTCGAATAAGCCTTTTTGCTACGGTCGTTGATATAACATTAAAGAGAAAATTTGATCTTTCGCTAATAACGGTGATCTCATCAATATCAACTGCTCTAAGAGTGATTCTTACCACTGCATGATGTCCAGATAGCCAGTCCATAGCAAAGATCACATTAAATTCGTAGAAAGGTAGTTCAATCAAATCACCAGGAAATTCATAACCTTATATTCGTAATGGACAATTCTTCCTATTTACCACCACACTATGAACCAAAGGATTTGTAACTAGAATATCATGTTCAAGATTATCAAAAAGTAACCCTATATTTTCAGGTAATGACATACATATATAAGAATGTGTAAATCCTGGGTCTATTAATACATGAACAAAAATGTCAAAGATAGTAAAAGTACCCGTAATCACATCTGGGACATCATGATTATCATGGGCTTGCATAATATATGCACTAGTTGGAGTACGGGTATTACGTCCATGAACTATCTCTGATGTGACTCTCTGACCACTAGCATTAGAACTAGCTCTTGTGCTTCTGCCTTTGCCCCTTAGAGATGTAGGAACTGGTCTTTCTGCTTGAATAACTTTTTGATACCATCTACCAGAGCAATCTCTCTGAAAGTGCTCCATAGATCCACATCGTAGGAATGCTTCCATCACCTTCCAACATTGTCCTCCATGTTTCTTCCCATAATGATCACATGGAATAACTACCTCACGTCCTAACCCACCTACTATACTAGCTATAAATGGGGTCGATTGTCTCGCCCTAACCATTGATCTCTGACTTTGCCCTGATTGGTGATAGGATGTCTGTATTTGTGCTGAAGCCTGAGATCCTGAACCTTTATGCTTCTTACTGACTGAGAAGGATGAACTAGATTGTCCCTGACTCCTCTTCTGTTATCCCCAATTTCTCCATTTCTGTTCATCAATATTGACCTTTTCAATCCTCTAGGCTACTTTCACCATCTCTCCATAATCCTTAATCTGCAGTGCAAAAAGGAGTTTCTTAATGTCATGGTGGAGGCCTGCTTCAAATCTCTTACACATGCATCCCTTATCTCATCCTTATAAGCCTCCCCTAGATACTTATCTGCAAATTAGGACAAAAAGTACTCCTAAGTAAGATCATGTGGTAGAACAAGCCTTTTAATGAATTCCTACTACTGATATGCTGGACCTTAAAGAAGACCATCTGCACATTCCAATTTTTCTTTTGGTGTGCAATTGAGAAGATTAAAAATTCTCTTTATATTGCTCAGCCAAAATTCGACATCTGGAGTAGTAATTGATGTCTCCCCCTGGAAATCCTCAACTCCCAGCCTTTTAGCTTTCTGCAATGTAAGTTATGTAGTGGAAAAGGTGGTGCTGGCTGTACAAGAGGAGTAACAACCATTTGTTGATTCATATAATCCATCATAGTTTGAAAAAACTCTGCAGGGTTAAGAACTAGGTGGCCAGTAGGTGATGGTATGGGTTGCGCTGGCTACCCCGCCATGCCCCTATTTGTATCACTAGCTGAGGCATGACTTTTCTCCTCTCTCTCCACGGCTCCTAGAGTGCCTGGTTCCTTTCTTCAATCTATAACACTTAGAAAAGGTGGATCTACATTTGAGTCACATCATATTCTCATATAATCCTTCATTTGGCATGTACATAATTCACTTTTCATTTGTTTCTTTAATTATTGACCCCAAAACTACCTAATGCCTCTGATACCACTAAATATGACACCTCATACCTGATAATGGAATCGGCATACCAAGTGTTACCATATTCTTAAATACCTAATACTTCAAACTACAACATTTCTATTTAAAAGCTCATTAATCTAGTAATGACTATTCACTTTATAAAAATTTAAATAGAGTTTCCTCTATATTTACTTAAAACCTCCTGCAAGAAACTTCAATACACTTCTCATGTATGTTACTCAACTATCCATCTCCACGTCAAACTCCTTGAAAAAATAATTTACCTAGCCTCCAATACATTTCAACACATCTAAACTAGATTTCATACATAACTTTCATTTATTTATATATAATTCACAATAAAATCTGTAAGATACTTCACTTCATTATATGTATGTGCCATAACCAAAAATAAAATGAAAATTTGTAGTACATCCGCCTCCAATTCTTTCGAGATCCTCTATGTGACTCTTGTCATGTAGTAGATCCATCATAGCTTTCTTCTAATTCTCTTCAAAAGCTACGTGCGGAAAAAAAAATCCACATGCTAAGCTATAGGCTTATTGTTGTTCAAGTAATCCATTTCTCATTCAATTTAATTCAATCAACCATAACATACATAATATATAATATTTTTCACATATAAATATTTTTCTTTATTTCGAACCATAAATAGGTATTTAAAATCAAATTATGAAATACAAGCATGTATTTATTTAAATATCTCATATCTAATTAAACAATGATGAATAAATTGTACAATTTTAATTACTACTTTCATTCGAAGTTCTTTAATCATTAATCATGCATTTATTTATTTTAAGTAATTACCCTAAAGTAAAATCCATCGGAATTAAATCACCGAGCTAGATAAGCTGGATTTTAAAAATACAAGAACAGGTTTTTGGAATCATATGATCCATTTTTTAATATACATTCATATTAGAACTGAGCTCTCGGAGCCATGCAGTTCATAATGCAAATCAAATATCTTACACCGGAACTGAGCTCTCGGAGTCATACAGTATGGTAACATATATCATGACGCAATACTGCTAACTCCTTAATTAGCAAGCCAACCTTATTACATTCCTCCAATTCCTATCTATTTTACTAGGGGAAAATCTAATTAAATTCTATTGAAATTTCATAATAAAAGCTCATAATAACCAAGTCAAGCTATTCCATATTCGGCCAAAGTAAATGTCATTTTTCCTTCCGTTATTAGTTTTAATTCAATTTATACATCATTCAAGACATATTTATCTCAACAATTAGAAAAAATAACTTGCATATCAAGTTTCTCAATTTAAACATAATGTACGCCGATTGGGGAAAATACAAATTATAAGTCCAGAATCTTAATTAATCACATATACTACTTCATTTAATATCCAATTTAATCTTTTTAACAACAACTTCATAAAACCCCCAATTTTACTCAAGAATCCTAAATTTCCTAATACACAATTTTTAGGAAAAAGTATAATTGGAAGAACACATACAAAATTGATGTCCAAATCTTCAAATTAAACTTCCTTAAACTTCAATTTCATCATTAATTCCTTATTCCTTCTCTTTCTTTTTCTCTTTATCCTTCAATTCCTCTTCTTTATCTTCATAATATTACATAACAAATTCAATTTCATACATTTTATTCATTAATGCATGCAACTATATCAAAAGCATGTACTAAGAATAATTAAAACTCCATTAACTTACCTTATAACTTTTTAGGTACTATTCATCAAGAATAACCATATACCTTTTCTTCATCTGTTCCCTTTTTTTGTTAATATGGTGAGTTTGAGGACCCTAGGTTGATGATTTAGTGTTTAATAGGTGATTTCGGGGTTGAAACTAAAGAAAATTGGCTTGAAAATGTAAGAAATTAAAGAAAAATGGAGAAGAAAAGATGTAATGATATCATATGTTTTATATAATAGAGAGTTGGTGTCCAGTAGCCAAATGTCATAAATTAGATAGTCTTCATATAATGGGGGCAGAGTAACTTCAATACCTCCAGAAATCCAACTTTGTCCCTCCTACAAACATTGGCAAATTCAATACGACAACTTGTTAAGGCCAATGCAATATTTTTCTTTTAACAATAAAAAAGATTAATTTTGTGTAGCCATTTAAAAATACTAAGCACGATAATAAATTGATGACTTTGAAACACATAGGACTACTACTATTCCCTTTCTAATCCATATGATTCTCTGCAAAAGATTCCTTAGCATATTATACAAGCAGAACATTCAGATTTCAACTCCAACAAGTAATTTCATTTGCTACTGGGTAGGTAACGAACCACCATTTCACTGCATAGGATAACTATCTATTGGAGGCACTTAACCTCTGGGGTACTTTTCTTTACACTCAGGAACGGTCACCTCAACAATAAAAACAATATTGATGGTATTGTTCTATAAATGGAAAAATATTAAAAGAATATAAAAATATATATTAAAGCAAGTATTAAACCTAGGTAATGATCTAATTTTTTTATCATAATCCATTAGAAAGGCTACTCAATCCTCTCCTTTGGCAATAGAATTACCAAGGATCTCCTGAGTAATAGAAAACCTGAGGTGGACTAGCACCATATTGTATGGAAGAAGGTACTCTCTCCTCGGCTATCCTTCATACTTTAGCTTGCTATCCAAAACAAGATGAATACTTCAGACAAATTGCCTTACTTGTAAATAAACTAAAATTGTCCTACGTGTTAACTCCATGAAGAAACTCATGATCACCTCTTCTTCACTTTCCCCTTCAACCTCCACATATGGAAAAAGATTACGAGACAATATTGATGGACTGACTAGGTTGCACCATACCGAACATCATACATATTTGTCAGCTGGGACAGTTCGTTCCAAACATACTCTTTGTATCTTCATCCTTGCTTTGAGGACTTGTCTGTACCTATTATGTCATAAACATAACCACAGGAAGGCTAAAAAAAGAATCCATTCAGTCATTTATAATCCGACACATGCATAAGCTATTGATTGTTAAGAATCTCCACCAATAATGCACAACTGATATATTATCATCTTTTAACATTTGAACACATGAGTGCTTGATTTTCTCTTCTTGATTTCTAAGCTGTCTTTTTTCCTTACATCCTTACATCTTTATATAAGGAAAGTAAAGAGTATATCCCTTAAAATTTTGCCTAACTTGTATACTTTTCTATTATTTATCTATTAATTCCATTTTCCTTTTTAAAAAAAGTTGTTTAATCGTTAGAAAATTTTTCCATCTCAGAAAACAAAACTTGAAAAGCAATCACCGTTCTTGAAAATTTTTTATGGCTAAGGTGCAACATTTTAGTAAAAGATAGATCACTAAGTTCCAACCGATTCTTCTGATCTTGCCATATGTAAAAATGATCATACCAACATATGATAAGTCAAAAGAGCTAGTAAATTACATGTTGAACCTCACTTTGTAATGAATCAAATACTTGGATATGTCAAAATCATGTTATCAAAGAGAGTCAAAAAACCAAAAATACAATCCTGACATGTTCGCATATAGAGAAAAGAAAACAAATTCTCCACAAATATTTTTGAGTGGAAGGTCTAGCATTCCAAAGCGCAAAAATTTAACTATAGACCCTTGATGAGATAAAAAATGTATCCATTTTAGCAAGGAAATAATTGCTAATATAATGGTTGATAAATCGAAGCATGATTTGATCTTACAGGAAATGGAAGAAACGTAAAAAAAATTTTCATTTTGATTTTCTAAAAGTCAAGATCACTTATAAATTCTATAAAATGATTAACGCATAAATCATAATGAAGCATAAATCTTAATTTACACCTTATTCCGAAGCTGGATTCTTTTCTTATCGTTTCCTTCAAACTATTTATGAAATTAGCTCATCTCAACAAATGTAGCAATACAAGTATCTAGCCTTTAACAATATCTACAGAATATGTTAAGAGAGCTCTACAACTATTGTATAGAGAATTAGGCAAGAACTGCCTCCTCCTTTAGAGCCTAAACCTATTAATTATAATATGTCTTAAACCTTTTAGTAATTTAATTGAAATAAAATTATAATTTCAATTAAACTTTAATTAGAATTACATACTAATTGTGTCCAAGTAAGATCTAATATTTTATATTGGTCCTTATTGAATAAATATTTTATATTTAATCATAAAGTTTCTCAAATTTTATAATAAAGTCCAACTTGATTAAAATACCTTTTCTCTCTTCAATATGTTCTTTGTATGTAACCTATTAAATTTTCAAATATATTAGCAATGAAACAAATTATAACCCTAAATCATATTTAGAATTAGATAAATTAAAATCTTTTAATTGATCTTTAATTATCTAATTAAACAATCTATATAAATTACAACTCTAAATCATATTTAGAATTAGATAAATTAAACCTTTTAGTTTATCTTTAATTATATAATTAAACAACCTATGTATATATATCAAGATTAACGTTTAGAAATGCATCATAACCACTCAAATATTTATGAATGTCAAAATAATTTTGACTAAACTTTTCATACATAATTTTTTTGTATACTTACATTCCTTTCATCATACAATGTTCAAACATAGAATATAAAAATAATTTATCTATATTTATGTCCAATCATGTTAATTCTCTACCATTAGTAATTAATTCAATTAATAATATTTGAAAACTATTTTAAAAGTGTCATTCTTCCTTGGCCAATGATTACCTTAATTAATACTAATCGAGAATAATAGAACATTCTCACTAATCACTTTAGGGTGGTAAATCCTATAGTGATTACTCAATTACCTGCATATAGTTTATGCTATATCTAGCAACTATCGATTGAGTTACCCTTGACTAGAATAGATTATAAGTAATATCAAAACTTAACAATATCGATATGAGATACTTTGGAGATCTCAAGCTAAAGTATCATTTATACAATCATCACATTGATAATTTCCATAAATATACAAGTAATGTTTCAAATATAATTCGCATATGAGGTCAGTTTAGTGAACTCGTTCTTTAACAAACATTCACATATTTGTTTAAGTATCTCTATACTTTAGTTTACGAGATTGATTATTTCCATTATAAAGAAGAAATATAGTGTATGCTAGTTTTTTTACATTATATTAGTGTCCAATCTCAATAGAACAATAACTAGGAATAATTTAGGAATAATACATAAATGTAATATGAATATAATAATTATAATCTTATTGTAATTTCATTTGTAATGTATATTTATCCCATATATTTTATCATATACATATAAATATGTATAAAATAAAGAATTCTGTTAAATAATTAGATCACTAAACTATAACCATCTGATTAGTTGTAAGACATAAACTAGCAATCTCTCACTTGCAGTAAGCCAATCATTTAAGTATATAATATCATCATATGACAATCATGCTACAGTTAGGATAATGATTTAGTAAGAGAAATCTACAAGATTCTTTATAATGAACACTTACTTAAATGTTATAATTGCCATCTTAATTATTATCATAATAACCAAATAAGATTAAGACTTAAATCATATATTTCGTTACTCCCACTATTTTATTCAAAATAATAGCCCTCGCTACTATTCGAAAAGATTACTCTATTCTCTCTAATTTGCTAGGTTCTTATTTAAATTTAGTTGATCTTATGCTTGCTCAATAAACCAACTAAACTTAAATTAGGTAGATAACAACTTTATTAATCACATCTCATATGATTCATAGATTTGTTAGGTGATAACTCTTGCCAAAACATATCTTATATGTTATTCCTAACCTTGCTTCTAAATTTATGTGATCATGAATTTGCTTATCCAATTCACGCAAATTTAGTTAAGTAGGATCCATTATTATAAGACTAAATATAATCAAGTTAAAGCAGGCTTGAGTTTGTTCAATAAGCCAAAAAAAAAAACTTTGGTTTATTCTTATAATAATGGAATGCAACAATCATGTTCTCAACGTGTATTTAATATTTTAATAAGGCATTTAATTTCAAATATTCTCATTAAACACAAAATTAGATGTAATAATATCACATATATAAAAACATGCAATTTAACATGCATCCAACATATATATATATATAAAAATAAAGTATGCAACTTATGTACCCATAATCAAATTATATACATAAAATATCAAACTTCATTTGATAGTAGTTATTGATCTTCATAATCTAAAATAATATTTCTAATTCTTTAGATAATTTAATTAGATTAAACTCATTTATTCCTAAATAAATTATATTCCTATTCTAAATAAAAATTTAATTTGATATGAAAATAATTTTTAACTCCAATTGTCAACTATCTTGACTCTTTTAACAAAATTTAATTAGTAAAACACTTTAATCTAATTAGAACTATTTATAGTTTAATTAGAAATTAGTTTTTCTTAATTAGATAACTATTTTCTAATATTAAAAAGATTACTTCCAAAATTAAATAGGACACTTTTTAAGTTAATATTTAGAGATTGATTTCGTAATTAGTTAGAAAATTTTTCCTTAATAAAATAAAAAATATTAAAGAAATCTCACTTTTCACAATTAATAAATTAAAATAACTTTTCAAATTTAAATAATAAAAAAATGTGGTATAATAAATCAAGAAATGTATTATTCATAAATCAAGAAATTGTAATAGCCCAGTTCCAAAACTTACTGAGGGTTAGAATCTTTGACTATTGAGTCATATCATTTGAGAATTTATGAAATATGCATAATATTCACATACACACATGAATCATGATTTAGTAAACATTGCCAAGAATGTATGTGCATCTAATTGACATATTTCGAGGTATGAAATGTTTAAAATGATCATGATATGGATTGTGTATTGCTTAAGTCTTGAATTTTGGTTTGGTGGATTATAATTATTAAATTTGGAATTAATTGTTACAATTGGAAAATTGATGAATTAAAATGTGCATTTAGTTTAGGAAAAATGTCAAATTGAAACATAGAAATTTGGGATGACTAAGCCTATGAAATAAGTTACACATGGTAGTAGAATTGAGTGACATTTGGCATAGAAAATTAAGTGACAAATGGCAGCAGTGATTGAATGACAAATGGCCTAAGATATTGGTGACATTTGGCAGTTTATATATAGGATAAATGGAATGCATGCATAGGTGACAAATGTCATTATGAAATGGTGACACCTAGCACCTAATGAGTTAAGCTACTGTCGGGATAGTTTCTGCTGGGTTCATTCTTCTTCTCCTTTCCTCTTACCATCGAAGCACCATACCCTCACATCCCTGTGTTTTGCTTTAGCTTGTGTCCAATTTCCCCACCAAAAATCCATGCTTTTACCCCTCACAAGATAGTTATACAACCAAAACATTGTTGCTTTTGCTATTGTCTTTTATCATTACTGAAAACCTATCCAATTCCCATCTTGTATTTGAGATGATATTGCATCTATATAAGGCAAAATAGACTTGATGAATTGAGGTGGAACTTTAGCTGAACAAGTAAGTAAGGTATTCATCTTTGTGGCATGTTATAATAGAAAGTTTATGATGATTGAATTAGGATGGATTGCATGTGATGTCGATGATGAAGTATGCTGGAAAATGATACATGAATTGGATATTTTTCTGTTTTGTTTTTGATGCATGAGAACCAAAGGTTATAGGTTTCTATATGGATGATTTAGATTGAGATTTTAATTTTAAAGGAAGGTGAACTTATGCTGAAAAAAGGTACTAGTGAAGTGTTCTTGAATTTGGAAAGAAAAAACTAGGACTACATATATGATGAGAATTAAGTGAATGAAAGTTTCTGTTTTGTTTTTGTATACATGAAAGATAAATAGTTTATGAGCTGCAAATTAAATGATTTTGAGTTAGACTTGGAGATGAAATTGATAAGGAATTAAAGTATAAGTATAGTATAATTGAGATATAATTAATGGACTAATATAAAGATGTTTTGAATTTGGTATGAAGGTGTTAGAATTTGGAGAAATTGAAGGAAAAT
>JAOTAY010032758.1:0-24541 GCA_025629805.1 Erythroxylum baracoense
TGTTGAACATGCAAAAAAATTGGGTATGCCCAATTTTGCTATGTAACCCCACTTTAAATGCAGTAAAATGAAGTGTTTTTTAGAAAATGCTTATTGTATTGAATGTTCAAGTGCTTTTGCAGAAACCTATAACTTTGTTTCTTCTAATGCCTAGATTTTGGGAAGAAGAAGTTCATATATAACCCTGTTACAAATCTATGAATAGGACTAATTAGAAAGAAAAGGTTTAAGAAGCTACTGACATATCATTTTTACCCATTAGATTTTAAGAATTATGATAACAAAGGAATTGGTGCAGGATTAGTATAAAATAGCTTTAGCACATGTATATGCTGGGGAAACCACCAGTTCTATTGGTTCTGGGTCTTGATTCCTATTTTATGGCGACAAGGTGCCAAAAATTGGGGTATTTTTTAAATAAAAAATTATATATAAAATTTATATCAACATAAAAAGAATTAAATTTCTTGGTGGAAGTAAGAGCAATTAAGCAGACAAATAAATAAATAAAGCTTAAAATAAAATAGACGTGAAAATAAATTAGATTGGGCGTTGAACAAAAAATCAACAAGTGAATTAAGGAAATAAAAAAAAAGCAGAAGTGGAGGAATCACGACCTTGAGTTTTAAAAACTCACAGGTGAGAGATGGAAGCACGATCGTGACTTTTGGTGAATAGTCGCAATATTAAGAGGTTCGTTGCGATCTTGCTTAAGCACGATCACGACATTCCTAAAAATTTGGGTTCGTTGTGATTGTGCTGAGGCACGATCTCGACATCCCTACTGTACACACCAACTTCAATTCTTCATAACTTTCTATTCCGAAGTTCAAAAATTACAAAATTTATGTCATTAGAAAGCTAAGAGAAAGATCTATAACTTTTATGAAGACAATTTTGTCAAATTCTTCCTAGATCAATAAAGTTTATTCGTTAAAGTTTTAGAATATACTTTTATCCCTTTATTCTCCTATGTATATATATTCATACACGATATCACAAGACCCGAATCTAACAATTAAAATCATACATACAAAATTCCCATTAAAACAATTTACTTCAGAAAAATCTGTTGGATGTTGGAAGACCTTTGGATAGTCTGTATTGTTTTAAGAAATAAACTGTATTGATCTAGGCAGGATTTGGTTCAAAGCTAAAAAAGCCTTGCACCAACTTCGTTCTCCGTAGTATAACGCATCTTCAACAATTCCATCACCTAGCTTGTCAAGTTCCTTCAACTCTTCTTTGAATTGCTGCACAAATGTTGCCTTAGCACAATTCCAAAACTGAATTTTTCTTTCCTCCCTTTTCCATTTCTTTTTCCAAGCAGCATATATATGCCTTGCACATTGCCTGTGCTCGGCATTTGATAAAACCACATCTATTGCTGCTATAATTCCTTATACACAAAATATAAAATGAATCATATTATGCGAGAAGTTATTTGTGAATCATAAATTCATGAACTAAAAAATTCTAAAATAAAATAGACCTTTTACATATCTGAAGTAATAGTTAATCCTCGACGTTTGTCTAGAATGTCTAAGCCTTCAACCAAGTGCTCAAGAAACCATGTCCAATTCTTCTTTGTCTCAACGTCCACTACAGGCCAAGCAATCAGAAGCATTTAATTGTTTCCATCCCTTCCAACTGCAGCTAACAACAGCCCCTTACATATATGTTTTAAAAATAACCATCAATTCCAATTATTGGCCTACATCCAACTTTCCATCCTTCCTCGCAAGATTGAAAGCAAACATAAAATGCTTTGAAATATGGTATGTTTGCAAGATTTTCAGCATCCACCACCATTTCTGTTATGACACCTTCATTACTTCTTTCCAATTCAATTGCATAATCATGCAATTTCCGATATTCTGCCATATACCCACCATTAACCTTTCTCTATCACCTCTTTTTTTATCCTTCCAATTGTTAATTCAGATACATTCAACTTAAAATTTTCTCTTACATAACCCTTTAGTCTCTTATGAGTGATTCTAGGTTCTCCTAAAATCTTTTCCCTTAGCAAGTTCTTCAAATCTCCTCTTTTAATCAACTGGATATTATTGCAGCTAAAACATCTATGCTTGTTCTTAAAGGTCTTAATCTGAAATTGCCCCTCTTGGTTCAAACTAGCATGAAAAACAAAAGGGACAACCTGACTTACATTTATACCTTAATCTTCCAGTCTCATTGTTTACATATGACAGTGCATATCTTTTTATCAAAACCCACTTCTTCACTGCATCTTTACATTGTTTCTGACTTTCAAACATCATACCCACAAAAAATATTGGGATTCGAGTAGTAGGATCAATAAACATTGATCTATGTTGTTTCCTTAGAATTTCACCGTCCTCATCAGTAGATTCAAAACTTCCCGGGTCATCAGAGTCCAAGTAGTCACTTGTATAACCGGGGACCTTCCTATCAACATCTTCCTTGGTATCTATCTCATCATTATCATCCACAACTGTTCTTCTGTTGTGTTGCACAACTAAATTAGCACCATTTGTAACCTCAGGTTCACCAGCCTCATCTTCACCATTTGTTTCATTTTTAATATTGTTAGATTCATTGATTATCTTCACTGGAATTTCTTCTTCATCAACATTATTATAATCAGAATCATCCCTTTCCTCAACTATCTTTCTAATATACTACCTAACATTGCTTCTAGCCTTTTAGAATTCATCATCTTCCTCTTCTTCACATTCAACATGCACATTCACCAAATCTTCCTCATCATTATAATATGCATATTCATTAACTTCAGAATCTTAACTCTCTTTCCTACAACTTCGAGTGTCATTGTCTTCATGTTCAGTGGCCTTTGGTCCATCCAAGTGCTTAATGATTTAATGTGTGTCCACATAATGCTCCGTAAACACTTGCACTAACTTATGCTTTTTTAACAACGCACACAGCTCCTGACAACTATTATTGTCCCATAACAACCTCGATTCATCCATATGAGTCTTGCCTGGAGTTAAAAAATGCATGCGCCCACCATTTGCAAAACTAAATTTTTTTCGATTCTTGCATGAACCTGTAACAAACCAATATGTCAAGATTTTTGAAATTCATGTTACAGGTCTCACAACTGATATATGTTTTTGTCCTCCCTTTAATCTCATAATGACCACCATAATGCATCTCCACTGTATATGAGGGATCCATCCTGCGTGTTTTAAGTAACAATATATGAGCAAATGATTTTTTTTATATCATGCACAAACAACGCACATAATGCCTTCTTTTTCATTGTGGGATCATAACATTTGCATTAACGAGACATGAAGGAAACACAAGAAGAAAAGAAACATATTTAATTTGAAATGGGACCATATGTTGTGCAAAACCCATACATTAAAACCTTATTTATGTTTACCTTTGCTCTTGTACATTCCATAGTAGACCTATTTAAGAATTCAGAAACTTATTTCTCAATTATTAGCCTAACACGTGATTCTTCATAATCTTTCAACTTTCACATTCAATCACCTTCACTCTTCTCTTTCTAGTAGATTTCCTCTTTAATTCACACGATTTGGTTGTAAAATAAGAGAAATTTTGAGGCTCTTAGTTCTTTATTCTCTACTTCATTGTTTCACGCTTCTTTTTCCCTGTCTTCGCTGAAAGGGGTTTTCTTTTTTTGTTGTTAAGATGATGGGCCCCAGTTCTGATATTTATACCGTATAATACCATATATGTATTATTTTCGTATTCCTTTATTTATATGAAAAATGTGATGGAAATGAAAAAAAGGTAGGTTGAGGGGTAAATGTGTCGTAATTGGGCCAAAAGGGCCAAAGTGAAGTAAATCAAATATCACAAGTATTATTTAAGGATGTCAATAGATCGGGCCGGGCTAAAAACGGGCTGGACCGATCAGGCCGGGCCAGAATTTCCATGTCTAGTACTATTGTGATTCAATTGATATAACCGGGAATGTTTTGAATGATTTAGTATAAAACATGGGTATTTTTATGGGATTTGCTGGCTTTAGGCATTTACTTTATTAAAAAGTATCCATTCCATGTATAGAAAATAAAGACTTCATGATATGCCAAAGAATATAATAAAAGAGACGATACTGAAAATTGCGGTTAAATTAATTGATGGAAATTTATGGTTAATGTTCAATTTAGACTATATTGCAAAATACGGTGGACATCCTTTAATCATGCCCATAAGATTTTACTTTAACAGCAACCAAAAAAAAAAAAGTTATCAAATGCAATTAGCAAGTTCCAGATTAGACCAAGAATGCACGTGCAGCGCAGATAAGTGTAATTCTAGAGTCACACGTTGATGGGGAAAATTTCTCGCATTCTTTACTTGCGCTACTGAGTACCGGCTACTGCCACTGCATGTAGCTATCGGCAAGAAAGAAAGAGTGGACCGGACTAGCTACAATCCACACAACACAACACAACCCCACAGCGCGGCTGTTACTGTTACTATTATTGCAAGTGCGTATCACGTGACGGTAAGCCTCGTTTTACTTTCCTTCTTCACGGCACCTCACCTCACCTCACCTCACCTCAGTCGTCCCGATTAATCGCCTACTTCCACCCCTTCCTCCTAGAAGCCACTTGGCTTCTTCGATTTTTGATATTTTTTCTTTTTCTTTTTTGTTTTCAGAACTCTTTGTCTCCGTCTGTATTCTAATGTTATTATGTCTCTTTTCCTAGTATCAAGTTCAACGAACCAAAAATTCAATACAAATTCACTTCAAATAAAGCCCATACCCCAAATGCACCCGAAATTATCACTACGCTCTTATCTCCAGATCACCACTACTTTCTCTTTCTAATATCCACCGTCGCTTTCTCTATCTACGCCTTACATTTGGGGCATGGAATGACAGACAACCGGATACCGGCGACCATGAACCTTTGGAATGATGAGAATGCCTCCGTGATGGAGGCCTTTATGAACTCCGATCTCTCTGCCCTCTGGCCACCTCCTCAGTCCTCCGCCTCCACGTCTGCCCCTCCCACCACCGAACCCACTAAACCTTTTCTCTCCCAGGGACCGCCTCCGCCTGCGCTACCGCCACCGCCGTTGCTCTTCAACCAAGAGACCCTTCAGCAGCGCCTCCAGACCCTTATTGAAGGAGCCCGTGAGTGCTGGACCTATGCCATCTTCTGGCAGTCCTCTTATGACTACTCCTGCTCCTCCGTCCTCGGCTGGGGCGACGGCTACTACAAGGGCGAAGAAGATAAAGTGAAAGGAAAGCTAAAGAGCTCAAGCTCCTCGGTCGTCGAACAGGAGCACCGCAAGAAGTTGCTGCGTGATCTCAACGCGCTCATATCCGGCCCCACCGCCGTAACCTCCGATGACGCAGTGGACGAGGAAGTCACCGACACCGAGTGGTTCTTCCTTGTCTCCATGACTCACTCTTTCGTTAACGGAGCAGGGCTTCCTGGGCAAGCATTTTATGACGGCAGTCCGGTCTGGGTTGCTGGACCGGACCGACTCGCGGGCTCACCTTGCGAGCGCGCCAGGCAAGCTCAGGTCCTCGGATTACAGACTTTGGTTTGTATACCGTCGGCTAATGGGGTGGTTGAGCTGGGTTCGACGGAGCTGATTTACCAGAGCCCGGATCTGATGAACAAAGTGAGGGTTTTGTTTAGTTTCGGTAATATGGAGATGGGTTCTTGGCCTAACCCTGGTCAGGGAGAAAATGATCCGTCTTCGCTTTGGATCAGTGATCCGTCGCAGAGCGAGAATGATATTAAGGACGGTAACACTACACTTCCAATTTCTGTTGCTGCGAACAATAGTAGCAATAGTAATAGTAATAATAGTAACCACAATAATCAAGTAATCCCTAAAGGAGTAGGATTGCAGTTTGATGACAAGCCAAGTGACAATCCTAGTGCGGTGAATCAGCAGCAGATGCAGACGCAGAGTATTTTTAGCCGAGAATTGAATTTTGGGGGTTATGGTGGTTTTGATGGAAGTAGTGTTGTTGGAAATGGGAATTCTTGCCCTTTGAAGCCTGAAAGTGGGGAGATATTGAATTTCGGAGATAGTAAGAGCAATCTCTTTCCAGGTTCGCAGTTGGTGTCGGAGGAGACTAATAAGAAGAAGAGAACGTCGACTTCGAGGGGAAGTAATGAAGATGGTATACTTTCTTTTACATCTGGTGTGATTTTGCCGTCTTCTGGTGTGATGAAATCAGGCGATTCGGATCACTCTGATCTTGAAGCCTCTGTTGTTAAGGATGCTGATAGAAGTAGGATAGTAGAGCCTGAAAAGAAGCCTCGGAAGCGGGGAAGAAAGCCTGCGAATGGACGAGAGGAGCCTCTTAATCATGTTGAAGCAGAGAGACAAAGAAGGGAGAAACTTAATCAACGGTTCTATGCACTTAGAGCTGTGGTTCCTAATGTATCAAAGATGGATAAAGCGTCACTTCTTGGCGATGCTATAGCTTATATTAAAGAGCTTAGATTGAAGCTGCAAACTGCAGAGTCAGATAAGGAGGAGTTGGAGAAGCAGGTGGAATCAATGAAGAAGGAATTTGCTAACAACGATTCACGTCCTTTGCCGGATCAAGAACTCAAGACACCGAACAGTCATGGAAGTAAATTGATAGAAATGGATATTGATGTAAAGATAATTGGATGGGATGCAATGATTCGAATCCAATGTAGTAAGCGGAACCATCCCGCAGCAAGGCTTATGACGACTTTAAAAGAATTGGACCTTGATGTTCACCATGCCAGTGTTTCAGTTGTGAACGATTTGATGATCCAGCAAGCAACTGTGAAGATGGGCAGCCGTTTCTACACACAGGAACAGCTCAGGATAGCCTTGCTAACCAAAGTTGGTGATGCTCAATAAAAATTTGGGGATAAAGAGCTGGATTTGTTTTTTAAGAGTTCTGGGACATTTTAAGGCTCCCTGTAAAGTAGTAATCTTTGATAGTTGTATTAGTGTAATTTGAATTCGAGGGTGATTAGAAGTGAGTCTGGAGCTGAGCTTATGAGATTGTGAAACTCATGTAGGTTGTGAGGCTCCAATCAAAGTCAAAATAGCTATTTTCTGTTCATGTTCCCTGGTCATCCTCTTGTATATATTTGAACATGAGGAAATTTTTTTTCTGCATTTGATGAATGTATTTATACTACAGGTGGAGCATGGATATGTTAAACTTGAACAGAGGAGGATCAGTTCAGTTTCTTGATCTGTTTAAGTTGGTTCAGGGCTTGGTCTTTCTTACGGTATTAACCTAAGTCCTTTTAACACAGCACAAGGAAATTGGATTGAGGACTCCAAAATCTCCGGTTAGAGTTTTTTTTTTCCCGAAAAGCGTTTCAGATGTGATTCGGAAATCTTTTTCCGGCTTCAATGCTCCATGGACAGAGTTGGCACTTGGTACCAAGCTACGCTATGGTTTTCACGAATGCTTTTGGATTTTTGTAACCTATACGAAGTTCTTTTTGCCCTCTCAAGATACCTACTACATCTAAAGCTAAAGATTCACACTTTGTTTCCAAGTAGTCCTTTTTATTTTTTTTTCATTCCGTTTGATGGAAACATTTCAACCTCTTTTTAATACTCAAGCTGCACAGACATGCCTCATGTAAAAAGGGGAAATTTCAGCCGAATCCTTTTCTCCTACGGTTAGCCAAACCAAGCCCCAAAACCCCAAGCTTGCTCTGACTAACTTATGTACAATTAACCTATACTTTTATATCAATAAATACTCTCTTTCTTAACACCATGTGACAAATTTTTTGGTTGTGTCGTTTTCAAGCTCTTGAGTATATTATTCATTTCTAAGCTTTCACTAGTTGCTGCAGCTTAGCTGGCCCTCCAAGTTGGAGAGTAAGCTCTCCTGTTGTCCTTTCTTGCCTTATAAATGAGGTTTTTGTGGCATGGTTGGTTCCTGTTATAAAGTTAATAAACCAAGAATGTTTAAATTATGGGATTGCTAGTGCCTGTGCTGTGACGCTCAGAGGACTGTCGAAAACGTAAATTAGGACATTGCTCATTGAAGAGTGTTGGGATTTCTTAGATAGATTAGGAATCTCTCTTTGTGAGTGTGATGGCAGCCAATCAGATCCAGATTGTAGTTGCACAACACGTGCACAAATTCTTGATTTTCCAGTTCAGATTTTAACTGCTATTAGATATTTTTGGTCAACGGTTATGTTTGTGTTGGTTTTGGGAAAACCGTATATATAGGATCCCTCATGTTATCTTTCCAAATGTTCAAAGCCACAATTTAGGGAAAAATAATAAACCAGCAATTTAAATTTACATTTGCTTGCAAGAAAAATATGTATTTAACTTGAATAAAATTAGTTTGGTTATATTTAAATAAAACGGAGATCAAAGTTAGGGGTAATTGAGTTTATAGATGGGGGTGGTTGACCATCTGTAACATATTTTTTAATAATATTACAGGTTATGGAAAGTCAAGAATATTCCTCAATTCAAAATGATGTTATACACAATTATTAGTCAAGAAAATGTAAGTTTGACGCAATATATGCATCATAATATTAAAAATACAATTAATACTATTTTAAAATTTAGATGGGGCTCTTTTGTAAATTAGCTTGTGGTTAATAGTGTAGTAAAGTAGTGTCTCCACATTAGCACGAGTAAACCAATGTAAACAAGTTAGGTCTTACAAGAAAGACAAAACTTACAAGGAAGTGGTTACTGGAATGTCCAACCCTTTCTCCGTTGTCTTTGCATAAGTTGTAAAAGAGAATATGAGAAAAGAGACTTCTCTTTCCCACACTTGTTCTCTCAAGAACATTGAGTTCTTCCTCATATTCTTATCTCTTTGAGCCACCATTCACAAGGCTTGGGAGTGTGAATTAGAGTAACTAACTCTGATAGTTGCTCACAACATCGAGAAAGGACAAATTCGAGTTACTTAGAGCCATTAGAGCACAAGGTAAACTTGTAAAGTAAGCACAACGAGAAAAGGGACTTGTCAAAATAGAAGAGGTAAGGTCTCACCATACATTCCAACATTGGTATTAGAGCGTGTATAACTTGCTTTTATCCTTAAAAATTGTGCCAAATGAGAATAATATGCCATATATGCTGAAATTTGTTCATGCATGTATAACATGACATTAATGGTGAATTTTTGTGTACTTTGTTTTAGCTTCAAATTTTCATATAGATATGTTTCTTATAATGTCAGAAACTTGTGTTTAAAATTTGGGGAGAAAGGGATTTGAAATGAGTGAGATATGGTACGATGAATTTATAGAAAAATCTGAGTTTAAGAATGAGTTTTCCGAAATTTTAGGCCATTTTCTCAACCTGTTACAATACCTTTCTGCATGAGATATGTTTATGGATATGTTCTTTGTCACCTTATCTTTCCAACGGTATATCATATGCTCAAATCGGATTTAAAAGGAGTGAGAAACATTAGCCCGAAGTATGCATTGTAGCCATAAAATTCTGAAATTCTGGAAAATTTGGGTTTAATATGAATGTGTTCATCCGCGGCCTGTGTTTTTCGAAAGTTTGGGCCCATTTTCTGAACTGTCAAAATAATGTTTTGTATGAGATATGTATATGGATATGTTCCTTGTCACATTATCTTTCCAACGGTATAACGTATGCTCAAATCGAAATTAAAATGAGTGAAAAAAAAATAGTTCAAAATGGGCATTTTGGTCATGAAAAACTAAAATTTCTGAAAAATCTGGATTTTCCGAAGCCACACAGTCCCGTCTCACACACACCCTAGGGGTACGTAGGGTGCATGGGGCCACCCCAAAGGGCCGTTTATTAAAAGTTTTCAAAATTTTAAGTTATTTGTTAGCCTAATTTGAGATTTTGCTTAATTACATAAGTGTAATAATTTTTATTTTTTATTTCTAAGCTATTAATTTGGGTTTTTATGCTTGATAATTGTGTATTATATTCATGAATTTATGATGCATTTCATATATGTTATGAGTTATATTTTATTATTTATTATTTATATGTTAAATGATTATCATTTCTGTTAGTAATAAATTGGTTAATTATTTGTCTATGTGACTAATTGTTAATTAATGCCAATAGACATAAATTAAATAAAGATGCATTGATATTTTGAATTAGTGCCTTGTTGTGTGATGTATGTTTTCCAAAATAATTTTATATATAAGGAAGAAGGTGTGATATCCCCATTTAATATTTGTTATTAGAATGATGTAATAGGATTTGCATTGTAATTATTAATGTTCTGTATCTTTAATTTTGAGGCTTTGTATGGAGATGAATTTTCACAATAATTCTAAGTATATAATTTTATTTCAGACATAAGGCACGAAAATGTCAATGGAGTCTTAGTGTGAGACTCACTAATGCATGCATGATTGGTTGATGCTATATGTAGTGGATGTGTTACCTATAATTTAATTAATATTAATCATTGGGCTAAATACAATTAGGCGCTTAATACTGCTTATATTGTTAATGATAATTACTAGCAAGTTTGAGAAATTTTCGAATTGATAATGTAAGTGGGAGTTGAGCTAACTAATTGAGATTAGCATAAATAGATATGCGCCTTAATTAAACCTGTGCAATGATGTAGTGAAGTGGTGATCAAGAGTTCGATAATTGAGATAACCAAGGGAGAGAAAATTGATGGTAAAAACTATGACATCTGGCATAGGAAGGTTCAGTATGTTCTCAATAGGCATGAGTTGTTCGACCATCTAACCACCAAAATGAGCCCACCTGAGGTTGGGAATTCGGCCCAGCATTGTTGTAACCGTGAGGCTTATTACCTTTGGCAAAAGAAGGATAGAAGTGCACGCTTTGTATTGTTGGCTTGCATGCACGACAATCTTATTGGGGAGTTTGAGAACTACCCCACTGACATGGAGACGTGGGAACAATTGCGCCTAAAATATAGAGGGACAACAGCCACACGACTTCGTGCCTTAATGCTTAGGTTCAACCAATACATGATGGACCCTAAGCATAACATAACTGAACATCTTAGGGTGATGTCCTCCATGATTAGACAAATGAAGGCAGCAGGTTATGATCTCACAGATGAGAAACATATTCTAGCTATCATTAGGTCACTTCCGAGTCCTCATGGGGAAAGGTGAAGTTGGTCCTTACTCATAATGAGGCCATTAAGACCTTTGATGACATTTCCCACCATTTGAAGCTTGAGGCGGAGCGTAGAAATGCAAACTGCAGTACCGTTGCATTAGTTACACAAAATGGGCGCAAGGGTGATGGCCCTAAGCCTAAGAAGGGAAAGGTAAAGAACCAAGGGCCACAAGAAGGGCAAGTCGCTAAACATCGTAAAGGAAAATGCGGGGGCATAAAGGATAAGTCTAAACTCATGTGCTTCAACTGTAGGAAGAAGGGACACTTTGCTCAGGAGTGTACTAAGCCTCGTGAGGTTTGTCCTTACTTACCTTCTTTTATACGTGCTTTTGTTTGTACACATGCATTTTTTGTTCATTCTCTCCATGATTGGATTATAGATATGGGAGCAACAAAGCACATGACTTGCAACCGTGTAGGATTTGTAGATTACCATCGATTACTGACGGGTAAACATTTTGTAACAATGAGGATTGGAGCAGAAGAGAGTGTCCTTGGTGTAGGAACCTACCCACTTACTTTGTGAAGTGGACGCAAACTGCTCTTATATGATGTGCTTCATGTACCCACTATTTGATGTAATCTACTTTCAATATCGGCACTAACAGACTTGGGTTTTTTCTTTTCTTATTAGTAAGAATAGTGTGTCCATTTATCTTGATGATACCCTTTGTAGTCATGGACACTTTTGTAATAGTTTATTTATGATAGACTTAGAAGATGCATCTAAATCTTATAAATATTTTGCTCATATTGCTTCTTTTTCTTCTATTGATATTGAATTTGAGTTTGTTAAATGGCATGCTCGATTAAGACATATTGGACAAGATAGAATATCCAGATTGGCAAGAGGAAGGCTATTGGGCTCTCTCGCCAAAGTGATTCTTCCTACTTATGAACCTTGTCTCGCTAGGAAAGCTAGTAGAAAGCATTTTAGTAAAGCTCAGAGAGGTTCTCATCCTCTATAATTGATCCACTATGATATTTGTGGGCCTATGAATGTAAGAGCACGTAATGGCGCAACTTTATCACATTCATAAATGATTTCTCACGATATGGTTTAGTATTTCTGTTGTCTCATCACTCAGAAGCTTTGAATTGTTTCAAACGCTTTGTTGCTGAGGTTGAGAATCAGAAAGAGAGGAGTATTAAGGCTCTTCATATGGAGCCTTAATACGGATGGAGGCTGAGAGTATCTTTCTGATCAGTTTAGAGAATTTTGTGAGAATAAAGGAATACGCTGACAATTAAAAATTTATGGAACTCTGCAACAAAATATGGTTGCAGAGAGAAGGAATCGAACTCTGTTGGACTTGGTTAGGTCGATGATGACTCAAGCCAACCTCCAATTAAGTTTTGGGGGATGCCCTTATGACTGCGGCGTACATCCTTAACCAAGTGGTCACTAAGTCTGTCCCGACTACTCCATATAAGTTGGAATGGAGACAAGCCTAATTTAGAAGGCCTAAGGCCATGGGGATTAGCTGGTTATGTTCACCATTCTTCTCATAAGTTTGGGAAGTTAGGCCCTAGAGCTAATAAATATGTGTTTATTATACATTCTGAGTATTTTTAGGGCTATATGATGTATGGTGAACATCATGGAGGGCTCGTTGAGGTTAAGTCCTGAGATATGGATTTTTGAAAAGATGATTTCCCTAGTATTGGTGAGATTAAACAAAGTCTTGAGCTCTATGAGTTAGAGGAACATCAAAACGAAGTGCCCTAAATTGATTTGGATTCACAATCCATTCCAATGACTATTGAGGTCAGTGGGAGCATAGAACTTGAGACTCAATCTTCAAAATTGCGTAGGAGTCAACGCAGAAACGTTCCGCGTAGACACTTTGAAATAAAAGGTGGGTCCTTCTTGAGAGGGGCAAGAGACCACCTCCCTCATACTTACCTGATCCTTGTTTGCTTATTCTATTATTCATCTATTGCATTGTTTCTTGTTGTTTACTGAACTTGTTACTTTTCTAGCTTAGTTGACTGTTACTTTTTTTCCTTTCATAGTTAATATGGTTATTTACTTGGTTTGTTGCTTGAATACTTTTCTTATACTGATAAAGATGGGATCCAAGTATTTGATAATGATGATCCATATGTATGCTATGATGGGCTGAATTTTTTTTGAGGATTAATGTAGTTATTTTAATCAATTATGTATGAATGAGTTACAGTTTAGTTGTGTTATTAATTGCTGTGGTTTCTAAGCTAAATGGGGTGAAATGGCATGACCAAACCTCACATCATTTTAGTGTTAAATGAAGGATTCAGAGAAGAAGTTTAATACAGAACGAGAAACTATAGACGCTTGGGTTAAGAACTAGAAATATATTAACTTAAGTGGTAATTAGTGGTCAGGTTTTCATAATTAATTCGGATAATAACTTGTTGAATATGGAGGTTAGATTAGTTCATTATTCAAGTTAATTTAGAACTCAACTGCTAATTTTAATAAGACAACTATCCAATCATTTCCCTTAATCATGCATAGGAGATTAAATTAGTGAAATTAATTCTCAAGAGTCTTCTTTTTTGATTAATCTATTTGTCTTTACTTTCAGTTGAATTGTTTACTTTTTATATTAATTTGTGATTTTCCTTAAAGCCTTAACTCAACAAATCTGGATAGAATGTTTAGGATTGCATTTGTTTTTATTTTCATTTGAGATTAATTTAAGTGAACCAATTTCACTTCGTGGGAGATGAACCTAGGTAATCAACTACAACTACCTTATATACTTACGAGTAGGATAGCCTAGGTCTTTTTAGAACCTTCTGGGCACAACAAATTTTTGGTGTCATTGTCAGGGAGGTGTTTAGGATTTTGAACTTGAATTAATTTTGATTAATTTTGTTTGCTAAAGTGATTTTGATTGTTTATGTTTATTTATGCATACATGTTTTACTATGTTATTTTATTAACATGTTTTGTTAATTTTATTTATTAATTTAATATTGTCTTATTTTATTAACATGTTTTATTGGGTGTTTTGTTACTAATTTAGCATTGCCTTTAGTTAGTTTAAGCTAGGTAAGAGGACTCAAGGAAATGCACTTAATTAGTTTACACTAGGAAGGAGATCTTGTTGTGCCCAAAAATAGAGAGAAAATAGAGAGAGAGAAAGGAAAAAGAAAGGAGAACAGAGAGAGTTGGTGAAAAAGAGAGAAACATGGCAGAGAGATGGAAGCAAAATCAAGCTTTTGATCTTTTGGTGAGACCAAATTGAAGCAGAAGGCAAGAGCTAATACGGGGAGCTTGAGAGGGGCAGGAGACCATCGCACCTCACTCACCTGATCCCTGTTTGCTTGCTCTGTTATTCATCTGTTGTAGTGTTTCTTGTTATTTACTGAACTTGTTACTTTGATAGCTTAGCCAACTATTACTTGTTTTCTTTTCATAGTTCATTTGGTTATTTACTTGGTTTGTTACTTGAATACTTTTCCTAGACTGATAAGATGGGATCTAAGTATTTGAGAATGATGAACCGTATTTATGTTATGATGGGCTGAATCTTTTTCTTAAGGATTAATGTAGCTATTTTAATCAAATATGCATGAATGAGTTATGGTTTTGTTGTCTTATTAATTGCCATGGTTTCTAGGCTGAATGGATGTAATGATATGACCAAACCTTGCGTCATTTTAGTATTAAATGAAGGATCGAGAGAAGAAGTTTAAAATGGAACGAGAAACTATGGACGCTTAGGATAAGAACTAGAAATATATTAAGCTAAGTTGTAATTAGTAGTCAGGTTTTCATAATTAATTCGGATGATAACTTGTTGAATATGAAAATTAGATTAGTTCATTATTCAAGTTGATTTAGAACCTAAATATTAATTTTAGTAAGACAACTTTCCAATTAATTTCCCTTAATGATGCATAAGAGATTAAATTAGGGAAATTAATTCTTAAGAGTCTTCCATTTCGATTAATCTATTTATCTTTGCTTCGAGTTGAATCCGTTTACTTTTCAATCTATTTTGTGATTTTTTAAAGCCTTAACTTAACAAATTGGGATATAGGGTTTAGGATTGTATTTATTTTTATTTTTGTTCAAGGTTAATTTAAGTGAACCAATTTCACCTCTGTGGGAGATGACCCTAGGTAATCAACTACAACTACCTCGTATACTTGTGAGTAGGATAGCCCAAATTTTTTTTAAACTTAATTTGGGCACAATAAACTTTTAGCGCTGTTGTTGGGGAGATGTTTAATTTTGATTGTTTTTGTTTGCTAAAGTGATTTTGATTGTTTATGTTTGTTTATACATACATGTTTTATTTTGTTATTTTATTAACGTGTTTTGTTAATTTTTGTTATTAATTTAGTACTGTCTTATTTTATTAACATGTTTTATTGTGTGTTTTGCTATTAATTTAACATTGCCTTTAGTTAGTTTAAGCTAGGAAGGAGGACTCTAGGAAGTGCACTCAATTAGTTTATGCTAGGAAAGAGATCTGTAGATACTAAACCCATCCCTTTTATTGATAACGTACATCGAATCTCAAGGGGACGTTAAAGACGATCTCTAGGAACCCAAGCGTAGATCAATTTAATAACCAAAAGATAGGTGAAAGGCAGTTAGTGAGGAAGGAGTATGCCAGAATTGTGATCGGTATTGCCACTTCGTGCATCCGTTTGGGAGAGGTAGCTAGAAACTATGAACTGAAGAGCATCTACTACAACATACTGCCATCTTTCTATGGGGTTCCTAATGAAGACCCTTTGAACTTTATTCAGGAGTTTTATACCACTCTCCAAAGCTTACCTTTGGATAGCTTAGATGAAGATCAACTCAGGATGAGGTACTTCCCATACACATTAAAGGATCGAGCCAAGGAACAGATGATGACCATTCCACCCGGTTCATTGACTACATGGGAGGAGGTGTACAATAAGTTCACGGGAAAGTTCTATTTCCACTAGAAGACTTCTGAGTTGTGGACAAAGATAGCTACCTTCACTTTGATGGAGGGAGAGCCATTCCATGAGGCGTAGGAAGGCTTTAAACTCTTTCTGATATAATGTCCACACCATCATTTCCCACTTCACATGCTAAATCAATTCTTTTATGATGGGTTGACGCAACAGTGATAGTAAACGGTAGACAATGCAGCAAGAGGAGCTATAGGAGCGAGGACGACCAAAGAAATGTATAAAATCTTCAAAATTTTGGGGGCTAATTCTTAACAAAAAAATGTTAGGGGAAGAAGAGATGGAGTTCATAAAGTGAGCTTGAATAAAGAATTGGCTATACAGTTAGCTGAGTTGATGAGACACATTCCATTCTTAATTCTTTACTAAACATCGAAATCATTTGGCAGGAGAAGAAATAGAGAGAAAGAAGGGAAGAAGAGAAGAAAATAGAGAGAGTTAGTGAAGAAGAGAGAAACAAGGTAGAGAGATGGAAGTAGAAACAAGCCCTCGACCATCTGGTGAAAACAAGCCGAAGCAGAAGGTGAGAGCTAATGCGGGAAGCCTATGAAGGGCAAGAGACCATCGCACCTCACTCACCCCATCCCTATTTTCTTACTTTGTTATTCATCAACTGCAGTGTTTCTTATTGTTTACTGAACTTGTTACTTTTATAGCTTAGCAGACTGTTACTTAGTTTCTTTTCATAGTTCATCTGATTATTTACTTAGCTTGTTGCTTGAATACTTTTCTTAGACTGATGGGATGAGATCCAAGTATTTGAGAATGATGTACCATATTTATGCTATGATGGGCTGAATCTTTTTCTTGAGGATTAATGTAGCTATTTTAATCAATTATGCATGAATGAGTTATGGTTTTGTTGTTTTATTAATTGCTGTGGTTTCTAAGTTGAATGTATGTAATGGCATCACCAAACCTTGCATCATTTTAATATTAAACGAATGATCTAGAGAAGAAGTTTAATATGGAACGAGAAACTATAAATGCTTAGGTTAAGAACTAGAAATATATTAACCTAAGTGGTAATTAGTAGTCGGGTTTCTATAATTAATTAAGATGATAACTTGTTGAATACGAAAGTTAGATTAGTTCATTATTCGAGTTGATTTAGAACCCAATTGTTAATTTTAGTAAGACAAGTTTCCAATCAATTTTCCTTTATCATGCATAGGAGATTAAATTAGTGAAATTAATTCTCAAGAGTCTTCCATTTTGATTAATCTATTCGTCTTTGCTTCTAATTGATTCTGTTTACTTTTCAATCTATTTTGTGATTTTTTAAAGCCTTAACTCAACAATTAGGATAAAGTGTTTAGGATTGCATATGTTTTTATTTTTATTCAAGGTTAATTTAAGTGAACCGATTTCACCTTCATGGGAGACGACCCTGGGTCATTAACTATAACTACCTCGTATACTTGCGAGTTTTTTTAACACTTTTTGTTGCATGTTTTGTTATTAATTTAGCATTGCCTTTAGCTAGTTTAAGTTTGGGTCTGTTTGGTTGGAGGGTTTGGAATGGAACGAAACGTAACGTAACACACTCCCATCGTTTGATTGAGGGTTTCATAATGCAATGGAATGGAATGGGATAGGTTTCATGTTATGTTCCATTCCATCCTAAACAGTGAAAATATGAAACCTCCGATTTGGGGAGTTTAGGATGGAACATAAACTAATAAATAGAACTACCTAATATATCCTCAATAATTTTTCTTAATATCAATTATTTCTTTTGAACCTAACCCCTTGTATATAATTAATAATATTTTTATATTATTTCTCTTTACCCTAATAATAATGTTTTTATATTATTAATAAAAATTATATATAATTAATAATAAAATAATAAAATTTTAATAAATTTTTATTAATGAAAATAGAAAAAATATAAAAAATATTCTTTAATTATTTGTATATATTTTTATATAAATAAAAATAAAAATAAATAATTTTTAAATTTAAATCACATATAAGAAAATAAAATTTATTAAATAATTAATAATAATATTTTTATATAATTAGTAATAACTTGTATATAATTAATAATAAAATAATAAAACTTTTATTATTTTAAAATAGAAAATATATAAAAAATTATTTGTCAAGGTTGTGCGTGACTTTTTAATTGGACAAGATTTCTGTGTTAAAATTATAGCGTTAAATCTTTTGTAACAACCATTTTAATATCAGGGGTATAATAGTAATTTATTATACATTACATTCCATTTTATCTATCTTCCAAACAATGTTTCACTACGTTATATTATGAACCCTTCCATTCCTCCCAAACAACTTTTTACTATATTACATTTCATTCTATTATAAACCGTTCCCTTCCGTTCCATTCTGTTCCGTTAATTAACATCCAACCAAACAGACCCTTAGGTAGGAGGACTATAGGAAGTGCAATCAATTAGTTTATGCTAAGAAGGATATTTGTAGATAGTGAACTCGTCTCTTTTGTTGATATCGTACATCAAATCTCAAGGAAACATTAAAGACGATCACGAAGCGTGAAGATCAATTTAATAACCAAAAGATGGGTGAAAGGTAGTTAGTGATGAAGGAGTATACCGGAATAGTGATCTAGTGATGGAGGAGTATGCCGGACCTGTGATCAGTACTGCCACTTTGTGCATCCAAAACTATGAACTGAAGAGCATCCACTGCAACATGCTGCCATCTTTCTATGGGGTTCCTAATGAAGACCCTATGAACTTCATTCGGGAATTCTATACCACTCTCCAAACCTTTCCTTTAGATGGCTTAGACAAAGATCAACTCAGGATGAGGTGCTTCCTATACACATTGAAGGATCAAGCCAAGGCAAGACTGATGAACTTCCACCCGGTTCATTGACTACATAGGAGGAGGTGTACAACAAGTTCATGGGAAAGTTCTATTATCACCAAAAAACTTCTGAGTTGTAAACAAAGATAGCTACCTTCATTCAGATTGAGGGAAAGCCATTCCATGAGGCTTGGGAATGCTTTAAACTCTTGATAATACAATGTCCACACCATCATGTCCAACTTTACATGCTAAACCAATTCTTTTATGATGGGTTGGGAAAGTTCTATTCTTACCAGAAGACTTTTGAGTTGCAGACAAAGATAGCTACCTTCACTCAGATAAAAGGAGAGCCATTCCATAAGGCGTGGGAATGCTTTAAACTCTTACTAATACAATGTCCACACCATCATTTCCCGCTTCTCATGCTAAACCATTTCTTTTATGATGGGTTGATGCAACAGTGCCAGTACATGGTAGACAATGCAACATGATGAGTTGTAGGAGAGAGAACAACAGAAGAAGGGTATGAAATCTTTGAAATGTTGAGGGCTAATTCTCAGCAAAAGAGCGTTAGGGGAAGAAGAGCTAGAGTTCATGAAGTGAGCTCGAATCAAGAATTGGCTATGCAGTTAGCTGAGTTGATGAGACACATTCCATTCTTCATTCTTCACTCAACACATAGATTCATTCGACAAGAGAGGAAATAGAGAGAAAGAAGGGAAGAAGAGAGGAGAATAGAGAGAGTCGGTGAAGAAAAGAGAAACAAGGAAAAGAGATGGAAGCAGAAACAAGCCTTCAATCATCTGGTGAGAACAAACTGAAGCAGAAGGCAAGAGCTAATGCGAAAAGCTTGAGAAGAGCAGGAGACCATCGCACCTCACTCACCCGATCCCTGTTTGCTTACTCTGTTATTCATTTGTTGCAGTGTTTCTTATTGTTTACTGAATTTGTTACTTTTATAGCTAGCCAACTATTACTTGTTTTCTTTTCACAGTTCATCTGGTTATTTACTTGGTTTGTTGCTTGAATGCTTTTCTTAGACTAATGAGATGGTATCTAAGTATTTGAGAATGATGAATCGTATTTGTGTTATGACGGGCTGAATCTTTTTCTTGAGGATTAATGTAGCTATTTTAATTAACTATGCATGAATGAGTTACGACTTTGTTATCTTATTAATTGCTGTGGTTTCTAAGCTGAATGGATGTAATGGCATGGCCAAACCTTGAATCATTTTAGTATTAAACGAATGATTGAGAGAAGAAGTTTAATATAGAATGTGGCATGGCCAAACCTTGAATCATTTTAGTATTAAACGAATGATTGAGAGAAGAAGTTTAATATAGAATGAGAAACTATGGAAACTTAGGTTAAGAACTAGAAATATGTTAACCTAAAAGGTAATTAGTAGTTAGGTTTCCATAATTAATTTAGATGATAACTTATTGAACACGAAAG
Source organism: Erythroxylum baracoense (assembly GCA_025629805.1). Lineage (NCBI taxonomy): Eukaryota > Viridiplantae > Streptophyta > Magnoliopsida > Malpighiales > Erythroxylaceae > Erythroxylum > Erythroxylum baracoense. Next base: position 20,317 of record JAOTAY010032758.1, read on the forward strand.
TTAGATTAGTTCATTATTCGAGTTGATTTAGAGCCCAACTATTAATTTTAGTAAGACAACTTTCCAATCAATTCCCTTAATTATGCATAGGACATTAAATTAGCGAAATTAATTCTCAAGAGACTTCCATTTCGATTAATCTATTTGTCGTTGCTTCCAGTTGATTCTGTCTATTTTTAAATCTATTTTGTGATTTTCTTTAAATTCTTAACTTAACAAATCAGGAAAGAGTGTTTAGGATTGCATATGTTTTTATTTTTGTTCAAGGTTAATTTAAGTGATCCAATGTCACCTCCGTAGGAGACGACACTGGGTAATTAACTACAACTACCTCGTATACTTGCGAGTAGGATAACCTAGTTCTTTCTAGAACTTTTTGGGAATAATAAGTTTTTGATGCTAGCCAAAATTAACTAGTGCTTCAACTCAAAGACCATTAACAAGTGTGATAGACACTCGCTCTACTTTCCATTCTCTCAAGCATTCAAATGTAGTACATATTTTCTCATTATTCAATTCATGTAAGACATCTACTATAAGCTTGCTTACTAATCCAATCTCCTTCACTTATATCAATCACAAACATCAATCTGAAGTAAGGGTAAGAAAAATGAATATTGTAGTTTAAAGCCATAGAACAAATTGAGCATTTAAACAATGAACCATAAAATACTCAATTCCTTCCTCTCATTTAACAAAATTAACACTTCTTATTTTTACTTCGCTCCTCTTCTTTTCATTTTTTTCTTATCTTCTCTTCCTTCCTTTTCTTTTATATTTATTTTTTATTTATTATATATTTCATTTATTTATTTAGAACAAGATCAAGTTTAGAAGAGAAAAATGTAGAGGAGAGATACAAATTATTGCAATCTTACCCATTTTGAATTCAAAAGCCAACTATATGTTATAATTCCCCTATGCTTGTTCAAACAATTATTCCCTAAACCTAATCGTACACATTCTAATGCTCAATTTGCCTTATGGTAGGTGTAATGAAGAGGATAAACAATCAAGGTCAAGGCTAAAATTTGGGTTTAAAGAAAGAAAAGGTTTCATTTAAGCTCAAAGGAGCTCACTAAGGGTGAAATCATGATGGCTTTTTAAGCAAAAGGGGTAAATCCTAATTGCCTTCATCATTTTAATATTTGCATAAGTTATGTGATCTCAACTAGTACTTGTAAGCAAGTTCTAGAGTTCTTTAAGCATGAGTGAACACTCTCAACAAAGAATACTTGAATTTGGTGTTGAATAGTTCAAAAGGCTCAAATTCTTACCAAAGAAAAGTGTCATTCATTTATCACAACAAGCTAATGTCTTTTTAATCGAAATCTAAGTCAATCAGTCTAAGCATTCAAGTATGCTCATTCACTCATATTATGCATTTCTAATCCTGATCGAGTTTATTTCATGACCATGCATTCGTAACTATTAAATGGGAAAACATACATAAAAAACACAAATTTTTAATATAATTTAACACTACTCGCTCCCTAAACATCACACTATTCCTAATGTGATACAAAAAAGTAAAAGAGGGACCTAAAACACTAAACAACACGAACAAGAACAAACATTAAAAATAAAAGAAATTAAACCAACAAGCAATAAAGAAAGAGATATAAATACGATACGAATGTGGGGGTGATCACTGCGTTGATTTGGTGTAGAACATGGTGTACTACACTGAGGAATAAAGAATAGCTGCAAGGAAAACAGATAGAAGAGACGGGAGAGTAGGCCTGTGCACACGAAGAAAACAAACTAAGTTAAGGTTCACTAAGAAAATTAACAACAAACAGATAATTGAAAAACAAATAAAAAGTATATAGGTTGCTTCTTTAATGTCTTGAATGATTAAATTTAGTTTCTATTTGTTGGAAGGTATGGTGAGACCTTACCTCTCCTATTTTGATAAGTCCTTTTCTCGTTGTACTTGCTTTACAAGTTCACCTTGTGCTCTAATAGCTCCAATTAACTCAAATTTTCCCTTTTTCAATGTTGTGAGCAGCTACCAGAGTTACTCACTCTAATTCACACCCCAAATCTTAAGCCTTGTGAATGGTGGCTCAAAGAGATAAGAACATGAGGGAGAACTCAATGTTCTTGGGAGAGTAAGTGTAGGAAAAAGAAGCCTCTTTTCTCATCCGCTCTTTTGCAATTTATGTAGAGACAATGGAGAAGGGGTTGGACATTCCAACAAGTAACCACTTACTTGTAAGTTTTGTCTTTCTTATACGACCTAACTTACTTGTCCACATTGGTTTACTTGTGCTAATGTGGACACACTACTTTGCTACATCTCCCACTTGTACACGTTGGTAACGACATATGTTCCATTATAGAAAGAGCAACATATGCCTATTCGCAGTAACAAATGCTTTGTTTATGCAACTCATGTTGTATTTCTCAACCTTAAATATTCATTCTCACTATCATATAGGAAGTGGAGCGTATGACCATACGAGAAAGGTACTGGCAAGAATCATTACATTAAGTCAGCATTAAACTAATGTAACGTCACTCAAGATCTTGTTATACCTTAAATCCTTTTTAATCACACTAGATTTTGCATCTCTAATCCCTCTTTTCACAAAGAGCTATGCAAAAATCCTACCTTGTATTTGTACTCATGGTTACCATATAGAAAACTCATGCCTATTGACAACTAATGTCTTTGTAACCACCCAAGCAATGAGTCACAAATAGCTTATGTGATATCAAAATGATTTTTCCTTAGACACTCATGTTAATCCATAAAGTCTTGGCTACTTTCCTAGTCTTACCCCGCTAGACCGCATCATTCCCGGCCCTTGGATAATATACTAAAGTAGCAACACCAATTCTTAACTTCATGACATAAGTTAAAGTTCCAAAGTGTAAACAAGTGGACTAGATGTCCACAGGGCTCACACAGTGATAAAGAAAGGACCTATTCATCAATCCCTTATTCGGTCATCTCAAGCAAATGTAGTATGAAGTGTATGCTATGGTGGAGCTCCCACTAATGTTTGTCAAGCTCTAAATAACACCATAAGGAACATGGTCTAGTCACTCTAGAAACTGATTGACCTGAGCCACCATAGACTCAAATTTGGCTTCATATAGGCTACATAGATACACTTTCCATGTTCTACTAAACAAGTCTCATCTTAGCACTCAGCTAAGGTGACATACAAAATCCTTAATCACGCCATAGTAATTAAGGAGATTGCCTATCATTTTGTACCTTGCAATACTTTGTCTCATCCCACACGCTATCATAACATTGGGGCGATGTTCTCGTGTGAGAGAGCAACATCATGCTTGGTGACAACTTTTTAAAAATGTGCCATTTTCAATTAAACCTTAATCTACTATGCAAATTCACACAAGATTAAAATGAAAAACATATTTCATTAATGCATAAGTAAACATACAAATACATCAAATCCTCAACAAACCTAAACACGTAATGTGCTTTTGAAAAGCATATCTAGTAATGGGTTTAGTAAAAGGATCAGCTATCATATCTCTCATAGAGACATGCTTTAGAACCACATGTCCTTGTGCAATGATATCACAGATGAAGTGGTAGCGAGTATCTATGTGTTTTATCTTTTCATGATACTTCGAGTCCTTTGTATAGGCAATGGTAGTTGTGTTATCACAATAGTTGTGGCCTTACGAAGATGCCCAGTAATGTTGAGGCTCCTAAAAAATCTCCTCAACCATATCACCTCTTACACCGCTAAGGTATATGCAACATACTCAGACTCCATCATGGATAATGACACACACTGTTGTTTCTTGCTACACCAAGAAATGGATCCTCCTTCAACAATGAAAGCATATCCTGATGTGGACTTTCACTCGTCTCTATCAACAGATCCATCGGCATCACTATATCCAACCAATTTGAGGCTTCCACCTTGATAACATAAAGCCATGTTAGTTGTTCCTCTTAGATATCTAAGTATCCTTTTGACCGATGCCCAATGCGTAGGTCCAGGATTACTTTGATATCTACCAACCATCCTAACTGCAAAGCATATGTCGGGTCGAGTACATAACATAATGTACATTAGATTACCAACAGCACTTGCATATGGCACCTTAGCCATTTGCTATTTTTCATGCACAAATCTCACCACTTAATTCAGAGAAGCCTTTGTTTAAGAAACGAAATTGTTTAATGCAAATAATCTGAAAAATTAAATTAAAATTAAAAGACTAACACAAAGCA
>JAOTAY010032857.1:0-24517 GCA_025629805.1 Erythroxylum baracoense
CAGGTTGTTTTTCCCACCAAAGATGCCTAGCGAACATGCCAACGGGCTGTTCTTCCACCAAAGGTGTGCCTACGAGCTATTTTACCTATCGAAGGTGTGACAACGGGCTATTTTTTCTTCCACTAAAGATGCCTCGTGGCCATGTCAATAGGCTGTTTTACCTACGGAAGGTGTGCCAACAGTCTGCTTTGCCTACCAAAGGTGTGCCAATAGGCTATTTTTCCCATCGAAGGTGCCCAACTGACTGTTTTGCCCATCGATGATGTTTGACGGCCGTGTGAAAGGGCTGTGTTGCCCACCAAAGGTGTACCAACGGGCTATTTTTCCCACCAAAGATGCCTAACGAATGTGTCGATGGGTTGTTGTTTCGACCAAAGGTGCCTAGCGACCGTGCAGACGGGTTGTTTTGCCCCCCAAAGGTGTGCCAACGGGCTGTTTTGTCTACCAAAGGTGTGCCAACGGGTTGTTTATCACACTGAAGGTGGCCAATGGACTATTTTTCCGACCAAAGGTGTCTAGCGACTGTGCCAACGAGTTGTTTTGCCCACAGACTGTGTGCCAACAGGCTTTTCATCCTAACTAAGGTGCCTAGTGATTGCGCCAACATATTATTTTCGCACCAATGGTGCCTAGCGATAGTGTTAATAGGTTGTTTTGCCCACCAAAGATGGGTAGCGACCATGCCAACAGACTATTTTTCCCACATAAGGTGAGCCAACGGGTTGTGTTTCCCATGAAAGGTACCCAACGGGCTATTTTTCCCACCAAAGTTGCCTGGTGACTGTGCCAATGAGCTATTTTACTCACTAAAGGGGCCTGGCAACTTAGCCAACGTGCTGTTTTTCCCATCGAAGATACCTAGCAAACGTCCCAATGGGTTGTTTTGCCCGCCTAAGATGTTCCAATGGGCTGTTTTATCTACCAGAGGTGTGCCGACGGGCTATTTTTCCTCCCGAATGTGTGCCAACTGGCTGTTTTCCCCACTTAATGTGCCTAGTGAACATGCAAATGACCTAATTTGCCCATCGAAGGTGCCTAGCCACTGTGCCAAAATGTTGTTTTTCACAACTAAGGTGCTTGGTGACTATGCCAATAGGTGATGTTTTTCATCGGTGGTGCCAAATGGGCTCTTTTGTTTACCAAAGGTGCCTAGCGACTGCACCAACGTGGTATTTTTCCCACTGAAGGTGTGCCAACGGTCTGCTTTTCCCATCAAATGTACCTAGCAACCATGCAAACGGGCTGTTTTGCCTACCAAAGGTGTGCCAATGGGCTGTTCTGTCCACCTATGGTGTGCAAACGGGCTGTCTTTCCCACTAAAGGTGCCTATCGATCGTGCCAATGCGTTGTTTTTCCCACCAAATGTGTGTCAACGAGCTATTTTTCCCATTGAAGGTGCGTAGCGATCATGCCAACGGGCTGTTTTGCTCACCAAAGGTGTTCCAACGAGCTATTTTACCTATCGAAGGTGTGTAAACGGGTTGTTTTTCCTACCAAAGGTGCCTAGCGAACGTGCCAATGGGCTGTTTCTCCCAACAAAGGTGCCTAATGAATGTGCCAATCGGTTGTTTTGCCCACCAAGGGTGTGTCAACTGGCCGTTTTGCCTACCGAAGGTGCTCAATAGACTATTTTTCCTAACGAAGGTGCCTAACGATCGTGCCAATGAGTTGTTTTGCCCATCGAATGTGTGCCAATAGGCTTTTTATTCCACCTAAGGTGCCTAGTGATTGTGTCAACCGAATGTTTTTTAGACCTAAGATGCTTAGCAATAGTGCTAGCGAGCTGTTTTGCCCAACCAAGGTGCATAGCGACCGTGGCAATAGGTTGTTTTGCCTACCAAAGGTGAGCCAACAGGTTGTGTTTTCCACCAAAGGTACCCAATGGGCTATTTTTCTGATCGAAGGTGCCTAGCAACTGTGCCAATGGGCTATTTTGTCCACCAAAGGGGCCTAATGATTGTGCCAACATCCTGTTTTTCCCACCGAAGATACTTGGCGAACGTGCCAATGGGCTATTTTGCCCAACTAAAATGCTCCAATGGGTTGTTTTTCCTACCGAAGGTGTGCCCACGGGCTACTTTTTCCAGCAAATATGTGCCAATTAGTTGCTCTGCCCGCCAAATGTTCCTAGCAACTATGCCATCGTCCTATTTTTCACATCGAAGGTGCCTAGTAACTATGGCCAAGGGCTATGTTTCCCATCAGTGGTGCTAAATGGGCTCTTTTTCCCATCGAAGGTGCCTAGTGACCATGCCAACGTGTTGTTTGTCTTACTGAAAGTTGGCCAACGGGCTGTTTTTCCCACAGAAAGTGCCTAGCGATCGTGCCAACGGGCTATTTTTCCCACCAAAGATGTGCCAAGGGCTGCTTTATCCACCAAACGTACCCAACGGGCTATTTTTCCCACCGAAGGTGCGTAGCGACCATATCAACGTGTTGTTTTCCAATGGGCTATTTTTCCCACTGAAGGTGCGTAGCGACCATGTCAACGTGTTTATTTTCCCACTAAGTGTGCGCCAACGGGCTATTTTGCCCACCCAAGGTGCCTAGCGATCGTGTCAATGGGCTATTTTTCCTGCCAATGGTGCCTAGCGACTGTGCCAACGTGTTGTTTTTCCCACCGAACGTGTGTTAACGAGCTATTTTGCCCACTAAAGGTGCCTAGCGACCGTGCCAATGGGCTATTTTTCCCTCTAAAGGTGTGCCAACGGGCTATTTTTCTTATCAAAAGTGTATGTCGACCGTGCCAACATGTTGTTTTTCCCTCTAAAGCTGTGCCAATTGGCTGTGTTTCCCATCGGTCGTGCCAAACGGGCTCTTTTTCCCTCCGAAGGTGCCTAGCGATCATGCCAACTTCTTTTTTTCCCACACAAGGTGTGCCAATAGGCTGCCTTTCCTACCGAAGGTGCCTAGCAACCTTGCCAACTGGCTGTTTTTCCCATCGAAGGTGCCTAGCAATCGTGCCAACGTGTTGTTTGTCCCACCAAAGGTGTGCTAACAGGCTATTTTCCTACTGAAGGCCCATAGCGACCGTGCCAACGAGCTGTGTTACCTACCAAAGGTGTTCCAATGGGTTGTTTTCCCATTGAAGATGTGCCAACGGGCTATTTTTCCCACCGAAGGTGCCTAACTAACTGTTTTGCCTACCAAAGATGCCTTGTGATCGTGCCAACGGGATACGTTGCAAGCCAAAAGTGTTCCAACGGGCTATTTTTCTCGTTGAAGGTACCTCACGAATGTGTCAAGAGGTTGTTTTGCCCGCTGAAGGTATCTCGCGAATGTGCCAACTAGTTGTTTTCTTCACTAAAGGTGTGCCAACTGGCTGTTTGGCCTATTGAAGATGTGCTAACGGGTTGTGCTTCCCACCGAAGATGCCCAAAGGGTTGTTTCTCCCACTGAAGGTACCTCGTGACCCTGCTAACAGTTTGTTTTGCCCACCAAAGGTGAGCCAATAGGTTGTTTTACCTACCGAAGGTGTAACAGCGAGTTGTTTTTCCATCGAAGGTGACCAACTAACTATCTTGCCAATCGATGACGCCTAGTGATCGTGCAAAATGGTTATGTTGCCCCCAAAGGTGTACCAACGAGTTGTTTTTTCCACCTAAGATGCCTAGCGAATGTGCCAAGGTGTTGTTTTACTCACCAAAGGTGAGCCAATGGGTTATGATTCCCCCCAAAGGTGTGCCAACGAGCTATTTTTCACACCGAAGGTACCTCACGAACGTGTCAATGGGCTGTTTTACCCACTGAAGGTGCCTAGTGACTATGCCAACTGGCTGCTTTGTTCACTAAAGGTGTGCCAACCGACTGTTTGGCCTATTGAAGGTGTACCAACTGGCTTTACTTCCCATCGAAGGAGCCCAATAGGCTATTTCGCCCACCGGAGGTGTCTAGCAACTATGCCAATGAGTTGTTTTGCCCACCGATTGCATTCCAACTGGCTTTTTATCCTACCTAAGATGCCTAGTCACTATGCCAATAGACTGTTTTCCCATCAAAGGTGCCTAGCAATAGTGCTAACGGGTTGTTTTGCCCACCGAAGTTGGGCCAACAGGTTGTGTTTCCAACCAAAGGTACCCAACGGGCTATTTTTCCCACCGAAGGTGCCTATCGACTATGTCAACGGGCTATTATGACCACCGGAGGGGCCTAACGACTTTAACAACGTGCTATTTTTCCCACCGAAGATACCTAGAAAATGTGCCAATGGGTCATTTTGTCAACCTAAGATTCTCCAATAAGCTGTTTTTGCTACCTAATGTGTGCCAACTGGCTATTTTGCCCACATAAGATGCCTAGCAATTGTGCCAACAGGCTGTTTTGCCCACAAAAGATGTGACAATGGCATTTTGCCCACTGAAGGTGTAACGACGAGAAGTTTTATCCACTAAAGGCACCTAGCGACTGTTCCAACGACCTATTTTGCCACCTAAGGTGCCTAGCGACCATGCCAACGTGTTGTTTTTCACATCGAAGGTGCTTAGCAACCATATCAACGCGCTGTTTGTCCTACCAAAGGTGTGCCAACGGGCTGATTTTCCCATCGAAGCTACCTAGCAATCGTGTCAACGTCCTGTTTTCCACATTGAAGGTGTGCCAACGGGCTATTTTCTCCACTGACGGTGCCTAGTGGCTGAGCCAACAGACTGTTATGCCCATCAAAGGTGTGCCAACGGGTTGTTTTGTCCACTTAAGGTGTGCCAGCGGGGAGTTTTTCCCATTGAAGGTGCCTAGCGACTGTGCCGATGTGTTGTTTTTTCCACCGCAGGTGTGCCAACGGGCTGTGTTTCCTACTGAAGATGAGCCAACGGCCTGTTTTTCCCACCGAAGGTGCCTGACCAACTGTTTTGCCCACTAAAGATGCCTAGTGACCGTGCCATCGAGATTTGTTGCCAGCCAAAGGTGTGCCAAGGAGCTATGCTTCCCACCAAAGGTACGTCGCGAATGTGCCAACAAGTTGTTTTGCCCATCGAAGGTGCCTAGTGACCGTGCCAACGGGTTGTTTTGTCCACTAAAAGTGTGCCAACTAGCTATTTGGCCTACAGAAGGTGTGACAACGGGCTGTGCTTCCCACCAAAGGTGCCCAACAAACTGTTTCTCACACTGAAGGTACCTCACGACCTTGCTAACGGGTTGTTTTGTCCACCGAAGGTGCGCCATTACGTTGTTTTGCCTACTGAAGATGTAACAACGAGTTGTTTTTCCTATCGAAGTTGCCCAACTGAATATTTTGCCAATCGATGATGCTTAGTCACTATGCAAAAGGGGTATGATGCCTTCGAAGGTGAGCCAACGGGATGTTTTTCCCACTGAAGGTGCCTCACAATCGTGCCAATGTGCCATTTTTCCCACCGAAGGTGTGCCAAAGGGCTGTGTTTCCCCCCAAAGGTGTGCCAATGGGCTATTTTTCCCACCTAAGCTACCTAGCGACTAAACCAACAGGCTATTTTCCCTACCGGAAGTAGCTAGTGACCATGCCAACATGCTATTTTTACCACCAAAGGTGTGCCAATGGGTTGTTTTTCACACCGAAGGTGCCTAGTGAACGTGCCAACGGACTGTTTTAGCCATTGAAGGTGTACCAACGAGCTGTCTAGCTTATAAAAGGTGTGCCAACGGACTATTTTTCCCACCAAAGGTGCCCAACGGACTGCTTTGCCCACTGAAGATGCCTAGCGACCATGCAACAGGCTATTTACCCTACCATTGGTGGGCCAACGAGCTATGTTTCCCACCGAAGGTGCCTAGCAGGTTGTTTTTCCCACCAAAGGTGCGTAGTGACCCTACCAAAAGGTTGTTTTTCCCTACCGAAGGTATCCTAATGAGTTGTGTTTCCCACTGAAGATGTCCAACGAGATGTTTTTCCCAACGAAGGTGCCTAGTGACCATGCCAGTAGGTCGTTTTGCCCACCAAAGGTGTGGCAACGAGCTATTTTGCCTATCGAAGTTATGCCAATGGGCTGTTTTTCCCATGATAGGTGCCTAGCGAATGTGTCAATAGGTAGTTTTGCCCACTGAAGATGTGGCAATAGGCTTTTTTCCAACTGAAGGTATGCCAACGAGTTGTTTTTCTCACCAAGGGTGCCTAGAGAAACTACCAACAATCTCTTTTCCCACCGAAGGTGTGCCAACAAGTTTTGTTTCCCACCGAAGGTGCCCAATAGGATGTTTTTCCCACTGAAGCTCAATAGCGATCGTGCCAACAGGCTATTTTGCCTATCAAAGGTGTGCCAATGGACATTGCTTCCCACCGAAGGTGACCATCGGGTTATTTCTCCCACAGAAGGTGCCTTACGTCCCTGCCAACAAGCTATTTTGCCCATCGAAGGTGTGCCAACAATTTTCTTTGCCTACTAAAGGTGTGCTAATGGGCTGTTTTTCCCATCGAAGGTGCCCAACTGACTGTTTTGCCCGTCGATGACGTTTAGTGACCATGTGAAAGGGATGTGTTGCCCACCAAAGTTGTACCAGCAGGTTGTTTTTTCCACTGAAGGTGCCTAGTGAACATGCCAACGGGTTGTTTTGCCTGTCAAAGGTGTGCCAATGGGCTGTTTCGCCCATCGATGGTGTGCCAACAAGTTGTTTTTCCTACCGAAGGTGCCCAACGAACTATTTTTCTCAAGAAAGGTGTCTAATAACTTTTCCAACGAGTTGTTTTGCCCACCGAATGTATGCCAACTAGCTTTTTATGTCACTTAAGGTGCTTAATGATTGTGCCAACGGACTGTTTTTCCCACCAAAGGTGCCTAGCAACAGTGCTAACGGGCTATTCTGCCCACCAAAGGTGCATAGCAACCATGCCAACATGTTGATTTACCCACCGAAAGTGAGCCAATAGGTTGTGTTTCCCACTGAAGGTACCCAAGAGGCTATTTTGCCCACCGAAGGGGCTTGATGACCTTGCCAACGTTTTGTTTTTCCCAGTAAAGATACTTAGCGAACGTGCGAACGGGTTGTTTTAGCCACCTAAGATGCTCCAATGGGTGTTTTGCCTATCAAAGGTTTGTCGATGGGCTATTTGCCCACTAAAGGTGTGCCAACGAGATGTTTTTTCCACCAAAGGTGCCTAGTGACTGTGTCAACGACCTATTCTGAAGGTTCCTAGTGACCATGCCAACGTGTTGTTTTTCACATCGAAGCTGCCTAGTAACTGTGTCAACACATTGTTTTTGGTACCGAAGGTTTGCCAATAGGTTGTTTTTCCCACCAAAGCTACCTAGCGACCATTCCAACATGTTGTTTTTCCCACCGAAGGTGTGCCAACGGGCTGTTTTCCACACCGAAGCTACCTAGTGACTAAGCCAGCGGGCTATTTTGCCCACCAAAGATGTGCCAACGGGTTGTTTTATCCACTAAAGGTGTGCCAGTGGGGAGTTTTTCCCACCAAAGGTGCCTAGCGACTATGCCAACTTGTTGTTTTTCCCACTACAGGTTCACCAACAGGCTATTTTACCTACTAATAGTGTGCCAACGGGCTATTTTACCTACCGACGGTGTGCCAACAGGCTATTTTTCCCACCAAAGGTGCCTAACTGATTGTTTTGCCCACCAAAGCTACCTAGCGACTTTGCCAATGAGCTATTTTACCCACCAAAGGTGTGCCAATGGCCTTTTTGCCAACTGAAGGTGTAACAACAGGACGTTTTTTGCACTGAAGGTGCCTAGCAACCGTGTCAACAGCCTATTTTTTCACCGAAGATGCCCAATGATCGTGCCAACATGTTGATTTTCACATCAAAGGTGCCTGGTGACCATGGGAATGGGTGGTGTTTCTCATCAGTGGGGCCGGACGGGCTCTTTTTCTCATCGAAGGTGCCTAGCAATTATGCCAGCGTGTAGTTTTTCCCACTGAAGGTGTGCCAACGGGCTGTTTTGCCCACCAAAGGTTTGCCAACGAGTTGTTTTGTCCACCAAAGTTGTGCCAGTGGGCTGTTTTCCCACCGAAGGTGCCTAGCGGCTGTGCCAACGAGTTATTTTTCCCACCGCAGGTGTATGCCAATGGGCTCTTTTTCCTACTAAAGGGGCATAGTGATTGTGCAAACGGGTTGTTTTGCTCACCAAGGGTGTTCCAAAGGTTGTTTTGCCTACCAAAGGTGTGCCAACAGGCTGTTTTTCCCACTGAAGGTGCCTAACTAACTGTTTTTCCCACCAAAGATGCCTAGTGACTATGCCAACGGGATGTATTGCCCACCAAAGATGTGCCAACGGGCGATTTTTCCCACCGAAGGTACCTCGTGAACGTGCCAACGGGCTGTTTTGCCCACCAAAGGTGCCCAATGATCGTGTCAACGAACTGTTTTTTCCATTAAATATGTGCCAACCGGCTATTTAACCTACTGAAGGTATGAAAACAAGCTGTGCTTCTCGTTGAAACGGCCAAACAGGTTGTTTCTCCCACTGAAGGTACCTTGTGACCCTGCTAAAGGGCTATTTTTTCCACCGAAGGTGTGTCAATAGGTTGTTTTATATACCGAAGGTTTCACAACGGGCTATTTTTCATATCGAACGTGCCCAACGGACTGTTTTGCCAGTCGATGATGCCTAGCAATCGTGTGAAATGGCTATGTTGCCCCCGAAGGTGACCAATGGGCTGTTTTTTTCACCGAAGGTGCCTGACGATCATTAAAACGTGTCGTTTTGCCCACCAAAGGTGTGCCAACAGGCTGTTTCCCCCATCGAGGTTGCCTAGCAACCATGCCAGCAAGCTATTTTGCCCACCGAAGGCACCTATAGACTGTGCCAACATGCTGTTTTTCCCACTGAAGGTGTACCAATGGGTTGTTTTTCCCACTAGAGGTGCCAACGGCCTGTTTGGCCCATTGAAGGTGTACCAACGGGCTGTTTAGCCAACCGAAGGTGTGCCAATGGGATGTTTTTTCCACCAAAGGTGCCTAACGGATTGTTTTGTCCACAAAAGATGCCTAAAGGTGCGTAGTGACCATGCCAATAGGTTGTTTTGCCCCACCAAAGGTGTGCCAACGAGTTACATTTCCCACCGAAGGATTTTTTCCTAGCGAAGTTGCCTAGTGACCATATCAATAGGTTGTTTTGCCCGCCAAAGGTGTGCCAATGGGCTATTTTGCCCATCGACGGTGTGCCAATGGGCTATTTTTCCCATCAAGGGTGCCTAGAGAATGTGCCAACGGGTTATTTTGCCTATTGAAGGTGTGCCAACTAGTTGTTTTTCCGACCAAAGGTGTTTAGAGAAAGTGCCAACAAGCTCTTTTGCCCACCGAAGGTATGCCAACGGGCAATTTTATCTACCGAATCTATGCTAACAGGCTGTGTTTCCCACCAAAGGTGCCCAATGGGTTATTTTTCCCACTGAAGGTCCCTAGCAACTGTGCCAGCGTGTTGTTTTTCGCACAAAAGTGTGCCAAAGGGCTGTTTTCCCACCGAAGGTGCCTAACTAGCTATTTTGCCCATAAAAGATGCCTAGCGACCGTGCCAATGAGATGTGTTGCCCATCGAAGGTGGGTCAATGGGTTGGTTTTCCCACCGTGCGTGCCTCATGAACGTGCCAGCAAAGCCCACCAAAGGTGCCCAGAGATTGTGTCAACAGGCTATTTTGCCCACCGAAGGTGTGCCAACGGGATGTCCTTCTCGCTGAAGCTACCCAACAGGCTATTTCTCCATCTAAAGATGCCTAGCGACTGTACCAACTGGTTGTTTTGCCCACCAAAGGTGTGCCAATAGATTGTTTTGCTAGCTGAAGGTGTGCTAACGAGCTATTTTTCCCATCGATGTTGCCCAACTATCTGTTTTGCCCATCGTTGATGCCTAACGACTGTGCCAACGGGCTGTTTTGCACACCAAAGGTATGCCTATGGGCTATTTTACCATCAAAGGTGTGCCAACTGGCTATTTTTCCTATCGAAGGTGCCTAGTGAATGTGCCAACGGGTTGTTTTCCCCGCCGAAGTTATGCCAATAGGCTATTTTGCCCATCAAAGGTGTACCAACAGGCTATTTTTCCCATCGAAAGTGCCTACAGAAATTGCCAACAGGCTATTTTGCCAACCTAAGGTGTTCCAAAGGGCTATTTTGCTAATCGAAGATGTACCAATGGGCTGTGTTTCCTACCAAAGGTGCCCAATGGGTTTTTTTTCCACCAAAGATGCCCAGCAAACTTGCCTACTAGCTGTTTTGTACACCAAAGGTGTGTCAACGGGTTGTTTTGCCTATCGAAGTTGTACCAACAAGTTGTGCTTCCCATTGAAGGTGCCTAACGAGCTATTTCTCACACTAAACGTGCATTGTGACCCTGCCAACAGGTTGTTTTGCCCACCAAAGCTGTGCCAACAGTTTGTTTTGCCTACTAAAGGTGTGCCATCGATGATGCCTAGTGACCATGTGAAAGGGTTGTGTTGCCCACCGAAGGTGCACCAACAGGCTGTTTTTCCCACCAAAGGTTCCTAACGAACGTGCCAACGAGCTGCTTTTCCATCGAAGGTGCATAGTTAGCGTGCCAACGGGCTATTTTTCCTACCAAAGTTGTTCCAATGGGCTGTTTTACATACCAAAGGTGTGCCGACGGGTCATTTTTCCCTCCGAAGCTATCCAACAGACTGTTTTTCCCACCGAAGGTTCCTGCCGACTATGCCAACGAGTTGTTTTTCCCACCGAATGTGTGCCAACAGGCCTTTTATCCCACCTAAGGTGCCTAGTGATTATGCCAAAGGATTGTTTTTGCCACTGAAGGTGCCTAGTCACAATGCTAATGGGATATTTTGCCCACCAAAGGTGCGTAGAAACCGTGTCAATAGGCTATTTTGCCCACCGAAGGTGAGCTAACATGTTGTGTGTCTTACCGAAGGTACCCAACGAGCTATTTTTCCCGTCAAAGGAGCTTGACCACTATGCTAGCCGGCTATTTTGCCCACCGAATGGGCCTGGCAATAGTGCTAACATGCTGTTTTTCCTACCGAAGATACCTAGTGAACATGCCATCAGGCTAGCTAAGATGCTCCAATGGGCTGTTTTGCCTACCGAAGATGTGCCAACAGGCTATTTTTCCAACCAAATGTGTGCCAACTGGCTGTTTTGCCCATCAAAGATATGGTAACAGATTTTGCCCATCGGAGGTGTGCCAACGGGCTATTTTGCCAACTGAATGTGCCTAGTGACTGTGTCAACGTACCATCTTTCACATCGAAGGTGCCTGGTTACTGTGCTAACGGGCTGTGTTTCCCATCGGCAGTGCAGAATGGGCTCTTTTTCCTACCAAAGGTGCCTAGCAACCTTGTCAATGTTTTGTTTTTCCCACCAAAGGTATGCCAACGGGCCATTTTTTCGACAGAAAGTACCTAACAACTGTGCCAACGGGCTGTTTTGCCCACTAAAGGTGTTCCAACGGGCTATTTTATCCACCGAAGGTGTGCCAACCATGCCAATGGGTTGTTTTGCTCAGCAAAGGTGTTCCAATGGGCTGTTTTACCTACCGTAGGTGTGCCAAAGGGCTACTTTTCCCACCGAAGGTGCCTAACTAACTGTTTTTCCCACCAAAGATGCCTAGCGACTGTGCCAACAGGATGCGTTGCCCATTAAAGGTGTGCCAATAGGTTGTTTTTCCATCAAAGGTACCTTGTGAACATGACAACATGTTGTTTTGCACACCGAAGGTGCCTAATGACGGTACCAATGGGTTGTGTTGTCCACTAAACGTGTGCCAACCGGCTGTTTGGCCTACCAAAGGTGTCACAATGGGTTGTGCTTCCCATTGAAGGTGGCCAACAGGCTATTTCCCCCACTAAAGGCACCTTAAGACCCTACCAATGGTTGTTTTACCCACCAAATGTGTGCCAATAGGTTGTTTTGCCGACCAAATGTGTGCCAACAGGTTGTTTTGCCCATCAAAAGTGCCCAACTGACTGTTTTGCCAATCGATAATGCCTAGTGACTGTACGAAAGGGTGTTGCCCCCGAAGGTAAACCATTGGGCTATTTTTCCCACCGAATGAGCCTAGCAATCGTGCCAACGTACCGTTTTGCCCATCGAAGGTGTGCCAACGGGTTATTTTTCCCACCTAAAGTGCCTAGCGACCACGTCAATAGGCTATTTTCCCTACCGAAAGCACCTAGCAACTATGCGAACATTTTGTTTTTCCCACTGAAGGTGTGCCAATGGGTTGTTTTTCCTACCGGAGGTGCCTAGTGAAAGTGCCAGCGGGCTGTTTTAACCATCCAACGGGCTGTTTAGCCTACTTAAGGTGTGCCAAAGGGATTTTTTTCCCACCAAAGGTGCGCTAAAGAGCTGTGTTTCCCACCCAAGGGGACCAGTGGGTCATTTTTCCCACTGAAGGTGCCTAGTGATCATGCCAATAGGATGTTTTTGCCCTACCGAAGGTGGCCCAATTAGTTATGTTTCCCACTGAAATTGTCCAACGAGTTGTTTTTCCCAACAAAGGTGCCTAGTGACCATGTCAATAGGCTGTTTTGCCCACCAAAGATGTGGCAACGGGCTATTTTTCCCACCGAAGTTGTGCTAATAGGCTATTTTTCCCATGAAAGGTATCAAGTGAATGTGCCAACGTGCTATTTTGCCCACTAAAGTTGTGCCTACTAGCTTTTTTTCTTACCTAAGGTGTGCCAACGGGTTGTTTTTCCCACCAAAAGTTCCTAGAGAAAGTGCCAACAATCTCTTTTGCCTATTGAAGGTGTGCCAACGGGCTATTTTCTAGATCAAAGGTGTGCCAACAGGCTGCGTTTCCCAATAAAGGTGCCTAATGGGTTGTTTTTCCCAATGAAGCTCACTAGCGATTGTGCCAACGTGATGTTTTTCCCATCGATTGTGCCAACTGGCTATTTGGTCTACCGAAGGTATGACAATGGATTGTGCTTCCCACCGAAGGTGCCCAACGAGCTATTTCTCCCACTAAAGTTACCTCAAGACCCTGCCAACTGGCTATTTTATACACCAAAGGTGTGCCAACAGGTTGTTTTCTCTACCGAAGGTGTGACAACGGACTATTTTTCCCATCGAAGGTGCCCAACAGACTGTTTTGACAATCGATGATGCTTAGCGACTGGGTAAAAGGGCTGCGTTGTCCTCGAAGGTGAGCTAACAGGTTGTTTTTCCCACCGAAAGTGCTTGGTGATCGTGCCAACGTGCCATTTTACCCACCAAAGGTGTGCCAACAGGCTATGTCTCCCCCCAAAGGTGTGCCAACGTGTTGTTTTTCCTACCAAGGGGGCGTAGCGACCATGCCAATAGGCTATTTTGCCTATCGAAGGCACCTGGCGACCATGCCAACATGCTGTTTTTCCCACCGAGGGTGTACCAGTGGGTTGTTTTTCCTCCTGAAGGTGCGTAGTGATTGTGCCAACGGCTTGTTTTGCCTATTGAAGGTGTACCAACGAGCTGTTTCACCTACCAAAGGCTGCCAACGGGCTGTTTTTCCCACCAAAGGTGCCCAACGAACTGCTTTACCCATGAAGATGCCTAACGAACATGCCAACGGGCTATTTGCCCCACCAAACCAAAGGTGGGCCAACAAGTTGTGTTTCCCATAGAAGGTGCCCAGCGGGATGTTTTTCCCACCAAACGTGCCTAGTGACTATGTCAACACGTTGTTTTGCCCCACCAAAGGTGTGCCAATGAGTTTTGTTTCCCACCGAAGGTGCTAAGTGGATTGTTTTTCCCAACGAAGGTGCCTAGTGACCATGCCAACAGGCTATTTGCCCCACCAAAGGTGGGCTAACAAGCTGTGTTTCCCACAGAAGGTGTCCAAAAGGATGTTTTTCCCACTGAAGGTGCCTAATGACCATACCAACAGGCTATTTTGCCCCACCAAAGGTGTGGCAACGAGTTGTGTTTCCCACTGAAGGTGCCCAAAGGGTTGTTTTGCCCAACAAAGGTGCCTAGTGACCATGCCAAAAGGCTATTTTTCCCACCAAAGGTGTGCTGACGGGTTATTTTGCCCACCAAAGGTGTGCCAATGGGCTATTTTTCCCGTCAAAGGTGCTTAGCGAATGTGCCAACAGGCTGTTTTGCTCACTGAAGATGTGCCAACAGGTTGTTTTTCCTACTAAAGATGTGCCAACGAGCAATTTTATCTACCAAAGTTGTGCTGACGGGCTGTGTTTCCCACCAAAGATACCCAATGGGTTGTTTTTCCCACTGAAGGTCCCTAGCGATCGTGTCGACGTGTTTTTTTTCACATCGAATGTGTGCCAACGGGCTATTTTTCCTATTGATGGTACCTAACTAGTTGTTTTGCCCACAAAAGATGCCTAACGACCCTGCCAACGTGATGT
This sequence comes from Erythroxylum baracoense, assembly GCA_025629805.1. Classification (NCBI taxonomy): domain Eukaryota; kingdom Viridiplantae; phylum Streptophyta; class Magnoliopsida; order Malpighiales; family Erythroxylaceae; genus Erythroxylum; species Erythroxylum baracoense. Next base: position 14,255 of record JAOTAY010032857.1, read on the forward strand.
GTTGCCAATCGAAGGTGGGCCAATAAGTTGGTTTTCCCACTGAACGTTCCTCGTGAACGTGCCAGTGGAGCCCACCGAAGGTGCCTAAAACAATGTCAACAGGTTGTTTTGTCTACCGAAGGCATGCCAACGGGCTGTCCTTCTCGCCGAAGGTGCCCAATTGGTTGTTTCTCTACCTAAAGGTGCCTAGCGACCGTGCCGAAGGTGTGCCAACATACTATTTTGCCTACTGAAGTTATGCCAATGAGTTATTTTTCCAAACAATTGTGCCCAACTATCTATTTTTCCCATCAGTGATGCTCAGCGACTGTGCCAATGGGCTGTTTTACACACCAAAGGTATGCCAACAGGCTATTTTGCCCATCAAAGGTGTGCCAACAAGCTATTTTTCCTATCTAAGTTACTTAGTGAACGTGACAACGGGTTGTTTTCCCCACCGGAGTTATGCCAACCAGCTGTTTTGTGCACCTAAGATGTGCCAACGGGCTATTTTTCCAACCGAAGATGTGCCAACGGGCTGTGTTTCCTACCGAAGGTGCCCAACGGGTTGTTTGTCTAACTTAAGGTGTGTCACAACCCTACCAACAGGTTGTTTTACCCACCAAAGGTGTGCCAACAGTCTATTTTGCCTACCGAAGGTGTGCCAATGGGTTTTTCCCATCGATGGTGCCCAATTGACTGTTTCACCCATCGATGATGCCTAGTGACCGTATGAAAGGGCTATATTTCCCACCGAAGGTGTACCAACGGGTTGTTTTTCCTACCAAAGGTGCCTAGAGAACATGCGAACGGGTTGTTTTACCTACTGAATGTGTGCCAACGGGTTGTTTTTTTCACTAAAGGTGCCCAACGGACTATTTTTCCCACCGAAGGTACCTAGCGACCATGCTAACAGGTTGTTTTACCCATCAAATATGTGCCAATAAGCTTTTTATCCTACCTAAGGTGCCTAGTGATTGCATCAATGGACTATTTTTCCCACAGAAGGTGCCTAGCGATAGTGGTAACGGGCTGTTTTGCCCACCTAAGGTGCGTGGCAACCGTGCCAACAAGCTATTTTGCCCACCGAATGTGAGCCAACGGGTTGTGTTTCGCACCGAAGGTACCCAACGAGCTGTTATTCCCACCGAAGGTGCCTGGGGACTTTGCCAGCTGGCTATTTTGCCTACCGAAAGGGCCTTATTTTTCCCACCAAAGATACCTCGTGAATGTGCCATCGAGTTGTTTTACCCACCAAAGATGCTTTAATGGGTTGTTTTACCCACCAAAGATGTGCCAACAGGTTATTTTTCCCACAGAATGTGTGCCAACTAGCTGATTTGCCCATCAAAGGTATGGCAACAGGTTTTTGGCTCATCGAAGGTATGCCAACGGGCTATTTTTTGACCAGTGGTGTCTTGCGACTGTGCCAACGAGCTATTTTGCCCACCAAACATGCCTAGTGACTCTGTCAATGTGTTGTTTTTCACATCAATGGTCTCTGGTGACCGTGCCAATAGGCTGTGTTTCCCATCGGTGGTGCCGAACGGGCTCTTTTTCCTACCAAAGCTGCCTAGTAACATCGCCAACGTGTTGTTTTTCCCATCGAAGGTGTACCAACAGGCCGTTTTCCCTAGAGAAGTTGCCTGGTGACCATGCCAACAAGCTGTTTTGCCTACCTAAGGTGTTCCAACGGGCTGTTTTGTACACCAAAGGTGTGCCAACGGGTTGTTTATCCCACCAAAGGTGTGTCAACGTGTTGTTTTTCCCACCACAGGTGTACCAAAGAGTTATTTTTCAAACTAAAGGCGCATAATGACCATGCCAACGAGTTGTTTTGCTCACCAAAGGTGTTCCAACAGGCTATTTTACCTATCGAAGGTGTGCCAACGGGCTGTTTTAACCACTGAAGGTGTACCAACGGGCTTTTTAGCCTACCAAATGTGTACCAACTAGCAGTTTTTCCCACCAAAGTTGCCCAATGGACTTCTTTACCCATCGAAGGTGCCTAGCGATTGTGCCAACGTGCTGTTTGCCAGACCAAAGGTATGCCAATGAGCTGTGTTTCCCTCTAAAAGTGCGTAGTGACCTTGCTAATAGGTTTTTTTTCTCTATCGAAGGTGTGCCAATGAGCTATGTTTCCCCCCAAATGTGTGCCAACGAGTTGTTTTTCCCACCTAAGGTGCCTAGTGACCATGCCAATAGGCTATTTTCCCTATTGAAAGCACCTAGCAACCGTGTGAACATCCTATTTTTCCCACCAAAGGTGTGCCAATGTGTTGTTTTTCCCATTGGCGGTGCCTAGTGAACGTGCCAACAGGCTATTTTAACCACTGAAGATGTACCAACGGGCTGTTTAGCCTACTGAAGGTGTGCCAACAGGCTATTTTTCCCACCAAAGGTGCCCAACGGACTGCTTTGCTTACCAAAGATGCCTAGTGACCATGTCAACGGGCTATTTGCCCCTCCAAAGATGCATCAACGAGTTGTGTTTCCCACCAAAGGTGCCTAGCGGGTTGTTTTTCCTAACAAAGGTGCCTAGTGACCATGCCAACAGGCTGAATTGCCCCACCAATAGTGTGCCAACGAGCTCTGTTTCCCACTGAAGGTGCCCAACAGGTTGTTTTCTGTAATAAATGTGCCTAGTGACCATACCTTGTGCCCACAGAAGGTGTGCCGGCAGACTGTTTTACCCACTGAAGGTGTCCTAAAGTGCTATTTTTCCCAAGAAAGGTACGTAGCGAATGTGCCAACGGGCTGTTTTGCCCACCAAAGTTGTGCCAATGGGCTATTTTGCCTACAAAAGGTGTGCCAACGAACTGTTTTTCCCACCAAGGGTACCTAGAGAAAGTGCCAACAGGCTCTTTTGCCTATCGACAGTGTGCCAATAGGCGTGCAAACGGGTTGTGTTTCCCATCGTAGGTGCCCAATGGGCTATTTTTCCCACCGAACGTGCCTCGTGAATGTGACAACGGGGCCTACTGAAGGTGCCTAGAGACTGTGTCAATAGGCTGGTTTGTCCACCCAAGGTGTGCCAACTGGCTGTCCTTCCCACCGAAGCTACCCAACGGGCTGTTTCTTCGACTAAAACTGCGTGACGATAGTGTCAACGGGCTTTTTTTGCCTACTAAAGGTTTGTCAACAGGCTATTTTCCCTACCAACGATGTGTCAACGCTCTATTTTCCCATCGATGGTGCCTAACTAACTGTTTTGCCCATCGTTGTTGCCTAGCGACTGTGCCAACGAGCTGTTTTTCCCACCAAAGGTTTACCAACGGGTTATTTTGTCAACTAAAGGTGTGCCAATGGGCCATTATTCCCATCGAAGGCGCCTAGTGAATGTGTCAATAGTTTGTTTTGCCTGCCGAAGGTGTGCCAACTGGCTATTTTCCCATCGAAGGTGCCTACAATGTGCCAACGGGCTGTGTTTCCCACTCAAGGTGCCCAACGGGTTGTTTTTTCCAACAAAGATGCCCCACGAACGTGCCAACATGTTGCTTTGTCCACCAAAGGCGTACGAACAGGTTGTTTTGCCTACCAAAGGTATGCTAACGGGCTATTTTTTCCATCGAAGGTACCCAACTGACTATATTGCCTATCGATGTTACGTAGCGACCGTGTGAAGGGGCTGTGTTACCCATCGAAAGTGTACTAACGGGCTATTTTTCCTATCGAAGGTTCCTAGCGAATGTGTCATTGGGTTTTTTTCCCATCGAAGATACCTAGCGATCGTGCCATCGGGCTGTTTTACCCACCTAATATGCTCCAATGGGTTGTTTTGCCTACCGAAGGTGTCCCAACGGGCTATTTTTCCCACCAAATGTGTGCAAACGGGTTGTTTTGCCCATCAAAGCTGTGGCAACGGGCTTTTTACCCACTGAAGTTGTGCCAACGTGCTGTTTTTTGCACCAAAGGTGCCTAGTGACCATGCCAATGGGCTATTTTGCCCACCAAAGGTGTCAAGCGACCATGCCAATGTGTTGTTTTTCACATCAAAGATGCCTGGTGACTGTGCCAATAGTCTATGTTTCCCATCGGTGGTGCTGAATGGACTCTTTTTCCCACCGAAGGTTCCCAGCAACCATACCAACGTGTTGTTTTTCATACCGAAGGTGTGCCAATAGGTTGTTTCTCCCACCGAAGGTACCTAGTGACCGTCCAAACGAGCTATTTTGGCCACAACAAGTATGCCAATGGGCTATTTTATTCATCAAAAATGTGTGAACGGGTTGTTATTCCCACAAAAGGTGCCTAGCGACCATGTCAACGTGTTGTTTTTCCCACCGAAGGTGTGCCAACTGGCTGTTTTTCCCATCAAAGGTGTGGCAACGAGCTTTTTGTAGACCGGGGGTGTGCCAACGAGTTGTTTTTTTCACTGAAGGTGCCTAGTGACTATGCCAATGGGCTATTTTCCCACCGAAGGTGCTTAGTGACCATGCCAATGGGCTATTTTCCCACCGAAGGTGCCTAGTGGCCATAACAACGGGTTATTTTACCCACCAAAGTTATCAAGCGACCGTGCCAATGGGTTGTTTTTCATACCGAACATGCCTGGTGACTGTGCCAATGGGCTATGTTTCCCATCGGTGGTGCTGAACAAACTCTTTTTCCCATTGAAGGTTCCCAGCAACCATAGCAACGTGTTGTTTTTCATGATGAAGGTGTACCAACGGGTTGTTTTTCCTACCGAAGGTGCCTAGCGACCGTGCCAACGAGCTATTTTACCCACCAAAGGTGTGCCAACGGGCTGTTTTATCCACCAAAGGTGTTCAAATGGGTTGTTTTTCCCAAAAAAGGTGCCTAGCGACCGTGCAACGTGATGTTTTCCCTACCGAATGTGTGCCAACTGGCTGTTTTACCCACCAAAGGTGTGGCAACGAGCTTTTTGTCCATCAGAGATGTGCCAACGGGTTGTTTTTTGCACCGAAGATGCCTAGTGACCTTGCCAATGGGCTATTTTCACACTGAAGGTGCTTAGTGACTGTGCCAATGGGCTATTTTCCCACTGAAGGTGCCTAGTGACCATGCCAATGGGCTATTTTCCCACTAAAGGTGCCTAGCGATCGTGTCAATGTGATGTTTTTCATGCCAAGGTTGCCTGGTGACTGTGCCAACGGGCTAGGTTTCCCATCGGTGGTGCCGAACGGGCTCTTTTTCCTATTGAAGGTGCCCAACAACCATGCCAGTGTGTTGTTTTTTATATCGAACGTGTGTCAATGGGTTGTTTTTCCCACCGAAGGTGCCTAGCGACTGTTCAAACGAGATATTTTGCCCACCACAAGTGTGCCAATGGGCTATTTTGTCCACCGAAGGTGTGCGAATGGGTTGTTTTTCTCACAAAAGTGCCTAGTGACCCCTACCAACATGTTGTTTTTCTGGCCGAAGGTGTGCCAACCAGCTATTTTTCCCACCGAATCTGTGCCAACTAGTTGTTTTGCCCACCAAAGGTGTGGCAATGAGCTTTTTGCCCACTGAAGGTGCGCCAATAGATTGTTTTTTACACCGAAGGTGCTTGGCGATCGTGTCAACTGGCTGTTTTCCCATCGGTGGTGCCTAGCGACTGTGCCAATAGGCTATTTTGCCCTACCGAAATTGTCCCAATGAGTTGTGTTTCCTACCGAAGGTGCCCAACAAGTTGTTTTTCCCAACCAAAGTGCCTAGTGACCATACCAACAGTCTGTTTTGCCCACCAAAGGTATGCCAATTGGTTGTTTTGCCCACTGAAGTTGTGCCAACAATTTATTTTTCCCATGAAAGGTGCCTAACGAATGTGCCAACGTGTTGTTTTGCCCACTGAAGTTATGGCAATGGGCTTTTTTCCTACCAAAGGTGTGCCAACGAGATATTTTTCCCACCAAAGGTGCCTTGAGAAACTGCCAACAGTCTTCTTTGCCCACCAAAGGTGTTCCAACGGGCTATTTTCCCTACCGAAGGTGTGCCAACAGGCTAAGTGCCTACTGAAGGTGCCCAATGGGCTATTTTTCCTACTGAAGCTCCTTAGCGATCGTGCCAACTTGTTATTTTTTTCCCCATCGGAGGTGCCCAACTTACTATTTTCCCATCGATGATGCCTAGCGACGGTGCCAACAGGCTATTTTTCCACCAAAGATGTGTCAACAGGTTGTTTTGCCCATCGAAGATGTGCCAACTAGTTGTTTTTCCTACCAAAGATGCCTAGTGAACGTGCCAATGGGTTTTCTTGTCCACCAAAGTTGTGCCAACAGGCTGTTTTACCTACCGAAGGTTTGCCAATTGGCTGTGCTTCCCACTGAAGGTGCCCAACAAGCTATTTCTCCCACTGAAGGTGGCTTATGACCATGCCAATGGGTTATTTTGTCCACCAAAGGTGTGCCAATAATCCGCTTTGCCCATCGACCAACAGGTCGTTTTTCAAATCAAAGGTGCCCAACTAACTATTTTGTGCATCGATGATGTCTAGTAACTGTGTGAAAGGGCTGTGTTGCCCACCGAAGGTGTACCAACGGGCTGTTTTCACATCGAAGTTGCCTAGTGAGCTTGCCAATGGGCTGTGTTTGCCCACCAAAGGTTAGCCAACGGGCTGTTTTGCTTACCGAAGGTGCGCCAACGAGTTGTTTTTCCCACCAAAGGTGCCCAAAGAGCTGTTTTCCCCACCGAAGGTGTCCAGCGACTATGTCAATGAGTTGTTTTGCCCGCCGAATGTGTGCCAACTAGCTTTTTATACCACCTAAGATGCTTAGTGATTGTGCCAATGGACTATTTTTCCTGCCAAAGGGGCCTAGCGATAGTGTGAACGGGCTATTTTGCCCACTAAAAGTGCGTAGTGACCGTGCCAAAAGGCTATTTTGCCCACCGAAGGTGAGCCAACAACTTGTGTTTCGCACTAAAGGTACCCAATGGGTTATTTTTCCCACCGAAGGTGCCTGGTAACTGTTCCAACGGGCTATTTTCCCACCGAAAGGGCCTGGAGACTTTGCCAACCTGCTGCTTTTCCCACCGAAGATACCTAGCAAACGTGCCAATGGCCTATTTTGCCCACCTAAAATGCTCCAATAGGCTGTTTTACCTATCGAAGGTTTACCGACGAGCTATTTTTTCCGTCGAATTTATGTCACCTAGCTATTTTTCCCACCAAAGTTGCCTAGTGACTGTGCCAACAGGCTATTTTACCCACCAAAGGTGCGTCAATGGGCTTTTTGCCCACTAAAAGTGTGCCAACAAGATGTTTTTTGCACTAAAGGTGCCTAACAATAGTGCCAATGACCAACCAAAGGTATGCCAATGGGCTATTTTTCCCACCAAAGGTGTCTAGAGAAAGTGCTAATAGGCTATTTTATCTACCGAAGGTGTGCCAATGGGCTATTTTGCCTACCAAAGGTGTGCTAACCGGCTGTGATTCCCATCGTAGATGCCCAATGGGTTGTTTGTCCTACCGAAGGTCCCTAGTAACTATGCCAATGTGTTGTTTTCCCACTGAAGGTGTGCCAACGGGCTATTTTTCCCACTCAAGATGCCAAACAGATTGTTTTTCCCACAAAAGATGCCTAGAGACTGTGCCAACGAGATGTGTTGCCTACTGAAGGTGGGCCAACGGGCTATTTTTCCTACCAAACATTTCTCGTGAACGTGGCAACGAGGCCTACTGAAGGTGCCTAGAGTTGTGTCAATGGGCTGGTTTGTCCACCTAAGGTGTGCCAACAGGCTGTCCTTCCCATTGAAGTTACCCAACGGGCTGTTTCTCCCACTAAAGGTGCATGGCGACCTTGTCAACAGGTTATTTTGCCCATTGAAGGTGTGCCAACAGGCTATTTTGCCTATCAAAGGTGTGCCAACGGGTTGTTTTTCCCATCAATGGTGCCCAACTAACTATTTTGTCCATCGATGATGCCTAGCGACTGTGCCAACGAGCTTATTTGCCCACCAAAGGTTTGCCAACGGGCAGTTTTGCCAACCAAAGGTGTGCAAACGAGCCATTTTTCCCATCGAAGGTGTCTATCGAATGTGCCAACTGGTTGTTTTGCCCATCAAAGGTGTGCAAATTAGCTGCTTTGCCCACCTAAGGTGTGCCAACGGGCTATCTTTCCCATCGAAGGTGCCTACAGCCCAAGGGTTGTGTTTCCCACTGAAGGTGTCCAATGAGTTGTGTTTTCCCACTAAGGATGCCTAACGAACATACCAACGTGTTGTTTTGTCCACCAAAGGTGTGCCAACAGGCTGTATTACCTACCGAAGCTATACCAACGAGCTATGCTTCCCACCGAAGGTGCCTAACTGGTCATTTCTCCCACTGAAGGTGCCTCGCAACCGTGTCAACGGGCTGCTTTGCCCACTGAAGATGTATCAACAATCTGTTTTGCGTACCGAAGTTGTACTAATAGTTTTTTTCCCATCAAAGGCACCCAACTGACTGTTTTGCCCATCTATGATGCCTAGCGATCGTGTGAAAGGGCTGTGTTGCCCACCAAAGGTGTTCCAATAGGAAAAATACCAATGGGCTATTTTTCCCACTAAAGGAAACTAAAGAATGTATCAACGGGCTATTTTTCCCACCGACGGTGCCTACTGATCGTGCCAATGGGCTGTTTTATGCACCAAAGGTGTGCCAATAGGCTATTTTGCCTATCGAAGGTGTGCCAACGGGTTGATTTTCCCACTAAAGATGCCTAGTGACTGTGTCAACGAGTTGTTTGGTCTACCGAATGTGTGCCAACAAGCTTTTTATCCCACCTAAGGTGGCTAGTGATTGCACCAACAAACTGTTTTTCCCATCGAAGGTGCCTAGGGATAGTGCTAACGGGCTGTTTTGCCCACCAAAGGTACGTAGCGACTGTGCCAAAAGGCTATTTTGCCCACCAAAGGTAGCCAACAGGCTGTTTTTCCAACTCAAGGTGACTGGCAACTCTACCAACGAGCTATTTTTACGCATTGATGGGCCCTGGTGATAGTGCCAACATACCTTTTTTCCCACCGAAGATACCTAGCGGACGTGCCATTGGGCTATTTTACCCACCTAAGATGCTCCAATGGGCTTGTTTTGCCAATCAAAAGTGTGCCAACGGGCTATTTTTCCCACTGAATGTGTGCCAACTGGCTGTTTTGCCCATCAAAGTTGTAACAATGGGCTTTTTGCCGACCGAAGGTGTGCCAATGTGTTGTTTTTTACACTGAAGGTGCCTAGTGACCATGCTAACGGGCTATTTTGCCCACTGAAGGTGCCTAGTGATCGTGCCAATGTGTTGTTTCTCACATCGAAGGTGCCTGGTGACCATGCCAATAGACTATGTTTAGCATCGGTGGTGTCAAATGGTCTCTTTTTCCCACTGATGGTGCCCAACAACTGTGCCAAGGTTTTGTTTTTTATACCAAAGGTGTGCCAACGGGTTGTTTTTCCCACCGAAGGTGCCTAGCGACCGTGCCAATGAGCTGTTTTCCCCACCAAAGGTGTGCCAACAGGTTGTTTTATCCACCGAAGGTATACGAACGAGTTGTTTTTCCCACAAAAGGTGCCTAGCGACCGTACCAACTTGTTGTTTTTCCAACCAAAGGTATGCCAACCAGTTGTTTTTCCCATCGAATGTGTGCCACCTAGCTGGTTTGCCCATCAAAGGTGTGGCAACGAGTTTTTTCCCACCGAAGGTGTTCCAACGGGTTGTTTTTTACACCCAAGGTGCCTGGCGACCGTGCCAACGGGTTGTGTTTCCCATCAGTGGTGACAAAAGGGCACTTTTTTCCACCAAAGGTGCCTAGCGACCATGCCAATAGGCTATTTTTCCCCACAAAAGGTGTCTTAATGAGTTGTGTTTTCCACTGAAGGTGCCCAACGAGTTGTTTTTCCCAACTAAGGTGCCTAGTGACCATGCCAACAGGTTGTTTTGCCCACCAAAAGTGTGCCAATAGGCTATTTTGCGCACCGAAGTTACGCCAACGGGTTATTTTTCCCAAGAAAGGTGCCTAGCAAATGTGCCAACGAGCTGTTTTGCCCACCAAAGTGGTGCCAACGGGCTGTTTTGCCTACCAAAGTTGTGCCAACGGGTTGTTTTTCCCACCAAAAGTGCCTAAAGAAAATGTCAACAGTCTCTTTTGCCCACCGAAGGTGTGCTATTTGGCTATTTTACCTACCGAAGATGTGCTAACTGTTAGTAGTGTGCCCTAGGCCAATGGTCATATGTGACTTTTGTACTGACATTCTGACTTATTAATAATATATTATGAGGTATTCTTTTAAATTTGCATGTATATTGTTTATGTAATGTGATTTACATTCCATGAATAGTATTAGGCTTATGTCATCAAGTATGTGACTTG
>JAOTAY010032903.1:0-24497 GCA_025629805.1 Erythroxylum baracoense
GAAAACTTTCCATATTTGGAATCAGTTCTAAATCACCTAGATTGCTTCTTGTAGCATCTTGAACGCCATTTGTATCAGCCTTCCTTGGTTATTCTGAGCATTCTAAGGAGTATGTGTTCTTGGATGTAAGTCATAAGATTGGAAATGTCGTTAATTAAGAAATGCCAACTTTATTGAGGATGAGTTCCCTAAAGTTGGTGATGTGATTTAGATGCGTTGGTTGAGACCTTTATGCAAGGTTAGTCTAGTATTTTGGAAGCACCATTGACTACACCTTTCATGGTGGAAGTTCCATAACAAGAGGGTGTTTAAGTGCCTCCTGCATCCCCACTTGTTAATAAACAACAAGAATAAGTTCTTGATGAACAAGTTCAAGAGGGAGTTGAGGGAGTTTAAGAACCACATGATCAGGCCATAGGGCAAGATCATTGATGGGAGACCCAATAGGTACTTGTCCTAGAGAGCCTAACGGCTAGAACCAATCACACACAGAAGCATAAGAAACAAAATTGAAAAGATAGAAATAGAAAACAAAGGGAAAAGGGGTTAGAAAAATGTTGGTCAATGGAAAGAACCCTAAGAGAACTTGTCTCTTAAAACACTAACCTTGGGATGCCACAAAGGAAGACCACTCCTTCGATAAGTCAAGTATTATCAAAGAATACAAAGAAAGCAAGAGTGCTCTCAATAATACTCAATATTAATTTTAAATGAAAATTCCCTTTTAAAGTACATAGAAGGTGCCTCTTAATGGAAAAAACTTCCTAACTTAATGTCCTATAGAAAAACTAAATAAAAGGAAACAAATCAATCCCTAAAAGCAAACAAAATAAGCTTAGAAAATGTTGACTAGATTACCTTATTTCAAGGAAACAAAAAAAGGAAACTAATTAAAACATGATCTGAACATGTTGGACCTTATAGATCACATCCTTCTCCTTATTTTAAGTGGCACATGGTATTTTAAGTGAGTTTTCCCAATTGGACTCCATGTGGTCCTTTGGACACTTCATGTTGGGCTTCAAGGAGTAAGACAATGCCTCTTGGAGCTTTATAAGATGAAATCTGATTCAACAACATGGGTTCTATCTCTTGAAGGTCTTGGATCAAACAATTCAATGCTTGCTTCATTGCTTTGGCCCTAGCTCTTGTCATTGGGCCTCCAACATCTTGTAATGGATCTTTAGGAACATTAAACTTGAATGTTGGGCCTTTGATATGGGAATTTCGGTCAGCCCCTTGCCTTGCACACACAGACTTCAAATCTGATCCAATTTCAGCTCCTGAGCCTCCTTTTACAAGCTCGTGTCCATGCAATTCATATAATAGGTTTTCTTGAGGTGGATCACACCATGCATGCTTCTCTTCTTGTCTTTCACATGCCTATTCATTATGCCATATCAGTATAACAATACCAGGCATGGCTATGGTGCTTGATATAGTGTACACTTACACTTGTATACATATCGAGGTAGGATCTACTTTGATAATTAATTTTATGATTGTACTTACCGTCAATATAAATACACAGTGTTTGTATACATAAGTACAAGTGTGATTTAAATACATGACAAGTATATAGGTGTAGGTTACCACATTTCATGATGTCACTGCATCTAATATCACTATGTTGGATGGAGGCTCTTGACATTTGATCATGTCACTTGCAGTCCCTAGTAAGGGTAATGCCATACAAATGTACCATACTTGTCAACATACTTGACCTATGCACAATTAACATCTGCAGAGTTGGCTTTGTTATGTGATTAGGCTTCCAGTCCCATTATGGTCATATATTACCGATAGGTCAACCATAGCTATATAGTGACATGGGAACACACATATGATACCGTGATGTTGATGTATATTATAGGTCATATGGACCTGGCATGTATCTTATTGGAGCAAATCCCCTACCTTGTACAATATAACACCTATTATTAGGCGTTATATGTATCACCTAATAACACTGCATGGGTATTATAATACCATGTTGTATATACTGAATAAGTGTCATGGGGTTTACTGATGGCCAAGGGTATGTAAAGATGTAATGGTAATATTAATGTGGTATAATTAATGTTACATATCTGCATGTAAGTTATATGTACTTATACCTTACAATAACTACCTATTACAATGTATATGATAATACTACCACTGTAACCTCATAATGTTTGGTAATGTGACGTACATGATGTATTGTGTTATATACAATATTAAGCCATGGTAGTCATATGGTAGACATATATAATTAATGTGTACCTTAAGGTCTCACATATCCATTAGATATGGGTGCCTAACCATGCACACCGTTATAGGAAGTATGGACCATTTACACTCTACTAGATCACTTTATGACATAGAAGAGGTTTTTATAGTTACAATTGCATTATAAATCACATATCACAGTTGTATCTCCCATATGGTAATGGTAATATTGTATCATAGTGGTATACATTTATTTTCTAATGTATAGTGGTAACATGATACCTGTACACATTATATTATGGTGTACTATAAGTGATATACAACTTAGCTATATGGATATGACATACTTCCATATGGTACCATTATGTGGTGGCCATACAGTTGTAATATAGGATAGTACATCCAATGCTATCCTATGTTAACATACTTGACAACATACATAATTTTTGATACCAAGGCCCATATATTATAGGTACATCAACTGATCCTATATATAGCATTATATATAGGACATGACTTGACCCATCCCATATGGCAAGGTTATATATGACACAACCATCATACATACCATGTCCATGATAAGGATAATGTTATGTATCTAGCATGTGTTGGTACCCTACTGATGACATCCCTAAAATATCCAACCCTAGTTAATGAGTGACAGTGACATAATATCGTAACCATGTTATATGATGGTTACGATATCCATGTATTACCCATATATTACTGTACAGGTTTGACATATTTGATTACTTGAATGTATATTACAATTGTTATGAGCACGTTAAATATAACAGGCATAGACATTACCATATGTACCACATCTAATAATTGAGTATGGTATATAAATATATGTGCCTGGTGGTACAACCTTATACACAAGCACATTGTATGTGCATAGGTAACCTATACAAATATTGACATGGTATGGAAACCTTCATACCATTACAATAAATATATGATATAATATATACGTGGTACCTTAATATACTATATAGTGATTACATTTGTTATTGCAATGTATGACTTTATACAGTAATGATATATAAAACGTGTTACCATACCATGTATTAATAACCATGATAATAATACAATATGCACTATTATTATGTACAAAATCACGTATTAATAAATGGTCATTTTTATATGCTCCTGTCAAACCCATGTCTATCATTTGGGACGGTATAACCTACCTACATAGCTCATCATAGACAATTTCATTATTTAGTGAGAAGTTGAGTGGAGCCTATACCTGATGTCCATTCCAAAATGTGTATTTATGTAATTATTCCATGAAACCGGTATTAGTAACACACATATGATATAGTGTGTACATTCTTATGTGACATGTGGGATGCTAACCCTTATAAAAATTATTGAAGACATCCATGGGTATGCATAGGTATACCGTAATTAAGAGCACTGGTTTATACATTGACCTATAGATGGTGCACGGTAATATGGGTAAATAGATAATTAGCACATACTATGGTATGAGCACCTTCAATAATTTTATGAGGCCTATGATAACTAATGGTAGTATTCCCATGGTCTAAATGTGACCTATGCAGATGTTAATTGTGCATAGGTCACATTTACTACCATACATATCCATAAACAACGTTCCCTACTTGTATATAGGTGTCAGTCATTTGGATTGTATACAGACTACTATACATATGTCATGGATACTTATCATATCATGTACCTTAATTGGATCTAACAGGTTATACTACCATAAAATACATATATGGTATAAGGATGCAATATTACTAATGTATTGGCATATGTCTATTGGACCATATGTCTACCATATGGTGGAATATATACCAATGGGCACATACTTATAACTATTATGCACTTATATTAGAGCACTATGATGTCCATAAAGCCTATTGGTATGAAGTATATGCCACCGTTATACCCACAATCATTGAATTTAGGAATGGTATAACCTATGTTTACATGTGGAACACATACCTATGTGTTATAACATTATAATACATAATGTATTATTGGTAACCATTGGACTCAGTCAATATAACATCCTACTTATGGTATAGTATGCACCCAAATAACATAGCTGTATTTATGACTATTTATGCTAACACCCAGTCCTGATAAATGACTGGGTGTTTTATCACATGATATAATAACACTCATAGTATATGGTAACCTATATTGTGAGTGTTATAGATACTACAATTATGTAGGCCATAAGGGGGATGTATGCATAAATGGGGTACCCATATGGTACATACCTTATGTTGGGTATACCTAAGGGCCCATCATGTATTGGTTGACTATAACCAATTCCTATTATGGTAATTGGTTGTTATGTAAGTGCAATGATATAATGCGGGTTCTATCATATGTAAGTATACATGTCATTTATTAGAATGCAACATAGGTACATAAGATTGTAATACCCACATTTTTTGGTATGCACGTCGTGATACATGGGTGATCATTAACACTCATGTCCCTAGGTTATGATACAAGAAGCCATGGAAGCAATGGAGATCAAGGTGTCACACTCCAAGACAAGCTTACTTTGCTAAGCAAACCTATTACAAGGCAACGTGTAGCAAGGCTTAAACAAGCACTTCAAGGGTTTGTTCAAAGTCACATTATATCTCACATTGATGACAAGGCCGAACCATCTATGGGGAATTCAAGTGGAGTAGTCAACATGGAGAATCCAATTATTCTTATGGGCTTAATTTAATACATTGGGCTTGTTATTTATCCTGTATTTTATTAGGGCAAAAACTCTTGTTATGGATTGAGTATTCATTTATAAGCTTGCCTTGGTTTATTTTAGGCCTCCATTAGGCCCATTCCCTTCCCTTAGGTTTATTTAAGTTATTTTAGACTTATTTAAGTTAGTTTAACTCAATCCTAAGTGGATTAGGACAGATTTTGTTATTGGACTATAACTCCTAAACCAGTTAAGATTAGGCTTGTTTTTAGAATTAAATGGGTTTGTAACCTATTCCTTTTAGGGTTAGGATGTGAGCAAGGGTATAAGACCTTATTTTATCCTTGGAAACTTCATATTAGTTGATTAATAAAATTCAGAGATATTGTCTTCAAGAAAGGTGTGTTCTTCTTGTTGTTCCTTCAAGGATTGCATCACTTATCAAGGTAATCGATTGTGGCGTGTTCAATTCTTCTATTTTCTTTGGGTTTGGGTCTCAATTTTGTTTAATTGGGGTTTGAACTAGCATGTTCTTAGAATAGAAAGATTGGGGATTTGATTCAATAGGATTAGGAGGTTTCAAGAACCTTGTTTTCTTAGGGTTTCTGTATTAATCTCCATCACCACCTTAATCTCCATAACAGGTTCTTATGCTCTAAATCATATCTTTTCATTTATATCTTTATTTTGTTCTTATGTTTTCGTATTATTTTATTTTGATTCCCACTTTGTATGTTATTTGTTCTTCTTATATTGAGGACAATGTGTTGTCTAAGTGTAGGGAGGGTTGTGTGCATTATATGTTTTCATTTTGAGTGTGAATTTTGCATATTATATGTTAGCTTTGATTAGGTTTGCATGATATGACTCGTGTCAATGTGTCAATTGCTAGGACTTAACAAAATCGATTTAGCTTTGAACATAGTCTGTTAGGTTGCTAAGATTTATTAGCTTGGTAAATTAGTGTCCTAGGTTGCTTTGGTTAAATATGTATGTTAATTAAGATATGATCTTAGTTCGTTCACCTTAAAAATTTGACACATTCATTTATAATTTTAGGTCAATTGAATAAGTAGCATCATTAGTATCTTTTCATAAGAGCAATTAGCTAACTAAATAAGGTAGGCAAAAAAAAGTGTGTGTTTTTATTTAATAAATAACTATTCTATGGGCCCTTTTGAAACAAATTAGTTATGAATAGAGTTAGTAGCCAGTTGAGAATGTGATCTAGCTAAGTAACCAGGGAAAATTCATCACAAATGTTTGTCTTCACGTCAAAAGGCTATAATAGCATTTGAACCAAGCTGCTTAATAAAAACAAAACCTAGTTGAGTAATCAAGGGACATTCATTACAAATGTTTGTCGTTGCATCAAAAGGTTAGATTCATGTAATGAAAATTAACAAAAATAGTATGTTGTTTAATAAAACCTACAGATCTTTGAGAATAGTATGACTTCTTATGAAAAGCTACTTAAGGATAGTTATAATTGTGATTGACTAACAAATTATCATTGTGTGTGTCTAAGTGACAGGAGTGAATGAAATTAATTCCAAAGTACTTAGACACAAATTTCATAAGTTAATAAGTTAGAACAACTTAAAGGATTGTGATTGTAGTCAAATTTGTTTCATGAAAGTTCATTGTCATTGTACCATTATTGCATATATATGTGTGTGTTTTTGTTTAATTTGTTTATGTTTTTTTTTTCTGCTTGAGGACAAGCAAAAGTTCAAGTATGGAGATGTTGATAGTTATAGGTTGTATGATGTTTTAATAGGCATTTTAGTATGTTTTTAGTTACTAATTAATTGATTAATGTATGTTTAGGTTTAGAATTATGTTAGTTGGTTAGATATTTGTGTTTTGAATGTTATGTGGATTAGAGCATGCTATTGAGCTTTAATTTTATGTGTTTCAGTTGCTTTGATGTGTTTACTAGTGTTTGAGAGCAGATATCGAAGAACGGAAAAGATTTGGAAGAAGTTTGATGGAGGACTCAAGGTCACGATTGTGACAGAAGCAAGTAGGGAAGGCCACGATTGTGGCCCTAAAAGCCATGATTGTGACAGAAGTAATTTTTAAGTTCTACGATCGTAGCCCTATAAGCTATGATCATAGCCTACACGACTGCAAATGCATGCCAACTACTAAACTTAACTTTTCGAGGGATATTTCAGACTTTTAGGCCCAGTTAAAACCTTGTATTTACCTTAAATAGAAAATATTATAAAAGAGAAGAGAAGAAACCCTATAATAGAAGCCTCCATTTTGCTACATTGAGAAAGATCCAAGGAAGGAGAATAAAAGGAGAGAAGAGGAGAGAGGAAAAGGGAAGAAGAAGGGCTGCTATGGCTGCTGTCTTCCAACTAAGATTTTCATTTCATCTTTGTTATTCTTTCTTTTGAATGTATGAGATGGATTTGATAGTTATAGATTTAGGTTTGATGATGATTTTCTAAACTTCTTTAGGGATTTGTTCTTGAATCAATGTTAATGTGATTTCTTTTGATGTTAATACATTGGATATTGTGATTATTTGTTGTATTTACATGCTTCGGTAACAAATCAAGAGAATGAATCAATAGTAAAACAATTAGATTGGGTAATAAGAGTTAAACAATATAATAAATCATGCAAATAATCAAATCGGTAATTTATACGAAGAGAGATCTCATGTGAGGACCCGATAGTCTATTAAAGGATTTAAGATCTAATTGGATGTGTGAGCTTTTTGTTAATTGAGAGATTGTTAATTCCATAATTCTTGAGAGAGAGTAATCCACCTTTCAAAAGTCTAAGATCTATACTGAATTAACTCAAAAGTAATCATGTTAGCATTTGATGATAGGATAAATCCCACCATCTTATAATCGACCAATCTTCTTTGTGTGATTTTTGATTGTTCATTTATGGTGCTCAATTTTGATTTGTTTGTGTTAATTTTACTATTTTAGTTTCAACCAATCCATATTCGCTTATTTACTTTTTTGTTTAGTCTTTCTTTTCTAATTATCCTTTAGGCCTTAGACAATATTGAATTCGATTAGTTCACCAACTCCTCAAGGAATCAACACCTTATATACTAGACTCACGACCCGTGCATTTGCAGTATAATGAGGGATAAGAAATTGTAAAATTTGCCCACTCTATCATCACTCAATTATCTTCCTGTGGTTCATGTTATATACAAGGACTATGGACTGAGCTACCCGTGACTCGAATAGATCATAAATAATATCAAAATATAGTAATCTCTATATAAGATAAGTTTAGAGATCTTAAGTTGAAGGTTCACTTGCGCAATAATCGTAATGAAAATTTTCATAGAAATACAAGTAATGTTCTAAATAAATTTCTTATATGGCGTCAGTTCAGTGAAATTATTCTCCAACAAGCACCTACACATTTGTTTAAGTATCTTCATATTTAGCCAATGAGATCGACTACTTCCTTTATAAAGAAAAACATAATATGTGCTAGTCTTTTATGTTCTATTAATATCCAAAAATAATAGAACAGTAATTAGAAATAATTTAGGGATAATACATAAATACAATATAAATCTCGTAATTATAATGTTATCATAATTTCATTGCAATGTACATTTATCCTATATATTTTATCATATACATCTAAGTATATATAAGATAAAAAAATGCATTCAAATTATTTTGTCACTAAACTACAACCAACCGATTAGCTGTAAGAGATAAACAACAATAACGACATTGTAAAAATATCAAGATTTATTTAGAGAGTTATTTTTGTGATATTAAGTATAATTTCTTTTGGTTTGTATGTGCTTAAAAAGCAAGTTAGCACACAATCTTTCCATTTTTAAAAGGAGAAAAAACAATAAATGAATCAATTAAGCACTTAAAACTCATATAACTTATAATTTCTATTCTTTAAATGATTGAATTTTTAGTTGGACATTCTGATTATGCAATATTAAAAAGAAAAGAAAGGAGTGAAAAGGCCATTCCATGCAAATTTCATGCTTCAAGGCACAGAATCTCCTTCTACGCTTTGCCCAGAAGAAGACAAAATCTTCAATTAACCTAACAACCCACCCAGGAGTGAGGCAGACATGATTGCTGTCCTGTCCCATTTCTTGACCCCTTTTTTCTTTGTGATAGAAAACTCAGAACGCTCGTGGAAATTCTGAGTTATAATCGAAGTGAAGATTCTCCTCCGCGTCTGTATCTCTAATTAATGATTAAGCACTACTTTCCTTCTTTTTGATTTTTCGCCCTCTAGAAGCTGTCCCTGTTACCCACAAAAACTTCAACCACATCACCACCAAAAACTTTAACCACCACAAGCAATAGGTGCACATCTCCGTTAGCATTTTCTTATATATAAACATTTGTTACCTCCAAAACTCTCTGCACAACTGCACAACTTCCATTTGTTGGATACCAATATGGTTGCTGAAGACATAATCAACAATGACACGCAAGAGTTCGATGATGCAGAAGAAACACTTTCTTTCTGTGATCTTGTATTAAATGACAGTTCTTCTGATTGGGATGATGCCTCAAAAGACGAAGAAGAAAGCTCTTCACTTGATGGAGATTTCTTTGGCTTCTTCGGCGAAGATTTCACTTCTGTCACTGCTCATCACACCGACGGCATCATCTTTTGTGGAAAGCTTATTCCGTTTAGAGGAGCAGAAACTTCGGATTCATTCACCAGGAATCCAAGAGAAACTAGGAACATTAATATCCCTCCAGAAACGACGGATTCTTTAACTAGATACAGAACCGTGAAATCAAAGATTCACCAACGAAAATGCCACAAGACTTGCGAGACCAAACCGGTGTACGACACCAAGAAATTATGTGATGATTCAAATGAATTTCCTGTCAAAAATGAAGTGACGCAAGCGACTCCGAAGAAGTCAAGATGGTACGTGTTAACATTTGGAGCGGGAAATGTACCAGTTAAGATGGGGTTGAGTGACATCAAAATAAGACGGGAAAAGAGAAACATACAGGCAAAGATGTCCGAGTCTCAGAATCGAAGAGTAGTGGAGAGTTACCAGGAGAGACATGAGACGAGGCTATGGAGAATGTTGAGGGCTCTGAGTTGCAAGGATTACAATGCAACTGGTGCGGCTAACGCATCATTTGACGACCAACGATGACTTCGAGACGGGACTAATTGGCTGTAAGAAGATGCAAAGCACAGAGAGATGTCACGTCAGAATGTAGACAAGTTTACGGCTTCAAGCAGAACACTTTGAACAGAGGAAAGGAATTGGAAACAGCTTCTGAATGTTGTTCGATTCTGCTCAATCGAGCCGAGTCCTGGTCTTGGAAATTGGTGCAATAATCAACGTAGAGAAAGGCTGTCAAATTATTCTGGGAACATCTTAAAAATAGAAATTATCACTTGTTTTACAACTTAAAATTTGAAACAATTTATTTTGTTTTTTATCTCCCCTCCGTCTCCTAGGAAGACATTCATGTAATTATACAGAGAAGACCATCTGCACGCTATTTTTTTATTGTTTTCATGGAGAAAGCGAAACAGAGTTTCAAAAGGAGAACATAGAAGAAGATTGTTTTTGTTGCGTTGGATCATTTTAACTTCTTTACATTTGGTGTATACATATCGGTTAGGCATGTGATTATTCTGCCAAAAATTTGTACAATACTCATTTCACCTGACTGGGCCTATTCTCATAAATAGTAAAATAATACTCATTTTTATTTTCATAAAAAATAAAATAAAATAAAATAAACTCTGCTTTTGATCTTATAAAAAATAAAAACTCATATTTTGCTTCTTTTTGTTCTTTATGATAGCCCAAAAATAGGTAAAAATAAAGGTCCTTTTTTACTTTACCCAATCCTATAAAATACTAGAAATGACCCTACTAATCATACAATACCCTAATAAAAATTGGAAAGCGCATTTTTGATCTCCTAATGAGAGAAAGGTAACACCAAAGTGTTCCTCATATGCTAACTGATTCCATTCTCAAAGAATTTACTGATGTTTATTTATGATCCCATCAGTTTAGTGAAGTAATCTAAAGCAATCTCCATCATTTTGTTATGGTATGTGTGGTGGTTCCCGTACTTGTCTCAGAGCATTGAAATTTTATTTCTATTTCTTTTAGTTAGAATTGAGGAATGGAAAATTTTAGTGTTAGCATCTATATCTTTTAACTAAGTAATCCTTTATTTCTGCCCGAGTATTGAATTCTGCATAGATATCATAATACTCCTTCATTTTTTGTCTTCAACACTCTTGAATAATTTTTTTGAGGATGCTTGCAGCAATTATCCTAAACAAACCTCAGATTATTTTTTGCCTTAATAACACTTTTGGTATGTTCCTCACCTCAGATTGTTCTTTGGCTCAATAACACTTTTGATATGTTCCTTAGCAAAAACCTTGATTGTAGATTTAATAATTTTGGGCTTCCTCATAAATTGGTAAGCCTTATAGCCTTTAACTTCCTTTTTCCAATTAATGGGTACCATCTTCTAAAATCCTTATCCTTTTGTTAATATATTAAAAAAATAAATGGAGCACCAGATGGATTATATAAACAGAAGTTCATAATTTATGAGGTTTTCAATCTCTCATAACTCAACTTTCTATATTAACTAACACAGCCACCGAGGATACCATCTCTTAGAGTCTAAACCTGAATAGGGTTTACTCAAACCAATCATGCTATCACCTCTTGTCTGATTGTTCTATAGTAGTTCTGTAATGAACCACTTCATATGCCCGAATATTCAGAAGATATTAGAGAACATACCTTATGAGAATGGCACATTAGAATAATCACATTAACTTATTTAAGGCGTTACACATTTCACAAGCATTCAAAATGATTAAATCTTCCCATTACATTCATAAACATATACTTACATTGTGTCATTACAATTTATAATCCATGTATATACATTACATAACATTTAAGAGTTTACTACTCCATACAAAATGTATAATATAAAATAATATGCTAACTGAAAACATTCTAACTAGACTTCTTAGATATCAGCTGACCAGACCTCTGAGCCATTCTTGTTCCCAAAATGACAGTACTAGAATTCTACTAGATTGCCTTAGAAGTTAGAACTCCCTTGTACCTGAAAATTAACATTGCAATTTTGATGAGTTTGCAAACTTAGTGAGTGGACTATCATCAGTGTGCTCACTCAAATCATAATATAAACATCACAAGTATATAACCAAGTTCAATAAGTATATCACCTCATTCAGTATCAAATCCCACATCACATTTTATTTTTATCACATTTCAATAAGTACAACATGTTTACAAACATTTCATATCACCATTTCAGAACAATCCAATAATTCATCTCAATCATTCATATGATACATGTAAAGTTATAAATATGCAAATGCACATGTGACTCCATTTTCATTTTACTTTGATGTGACTGAGCTCTTATTTAATGTCTCATATCTGTTATAGATATCAGACTCTTTTCATTTACTATCCCGTACCCATTGTAGATACCAGGCTTATTATTAACTGAGTCTGTGGCTATTTGTGCACCATTCCTGAGCTTAAAGCTCTTTTTCATGCTAGTCACTCTGGTCACAACTCCTTTATCTATTCATGCATATCAATGTAATGGAATGCATCAATTTACATAATATGCTATCAATACTTTTTATTCAATGTGTTCATGTCATTTATCACATTCTGCAGACCTGATTCCGACATTTAACATTCAGTTGAGTACACATTCCATACTACACATACAATTTGAAAACACTTCCATATATAGTCCTAAGTATCAAACTCCTCGGACCAATAATGTCCGAAATCATAACAATCATATAAGTAACCATTCAATAACTAAAAGTTAACAAAAAACAATTCAATCATAATGAGAAACATCTAGGTTAACTCACAGTATGCTCTAGAAAAGCTAGTGCCTTGATGATCCGGCAATGTCTGGATGTTGGCGATCAACTTGTTCACCTATAGTCATGCAATACATATATAGTTCATAAATCACTAACTTGTTTAGTCATATGAATATTTAGTCATGCATATGTATAGGTGTCATGTTCAATGCATGCTCAATTAACTTTTTGGGTATGTATTCTTATACATAGGTATTGACTATTCAATTTGTGCTTATACACCTAAAACCATTTAAACATTTTATTTTGTATATTATCATTTTGCAATCAGGTTTGTACCTTTAAGTTAGCTTAATTCACTTCAAATTTATCAACTATACTTTACACTTATCCTTGAACACTTTCATGATCAAAAAGCGTTTTATAACAAACACACAATTGTTGCTTTAAATATGGAATTTCAGCAAGCTAGATCTATACATTCACCAAACTTTTTCCAACAATATATATTCACATTTTCCCAATTCTCAATCATAATTATCCCATGTTCTTCAATGCTCATTCATCCATACCTTATACACATTACTAATGTCCTTAAGATAATGTTTGCATTAAAAGAACTCATTTATTCCGTTAACAAATCATAATTTCCATATTTGAACTCAACCACATTAAAACAGTCCATTCTTGAAGTTATGACATCAATTAACTACATAAACTTATGAAGCTATTAACCAATTAATCATAAAAAAATCTAGGCTCATTCCTAGCCTTAATCAAGTCCAAATATACCAATTTAGAGTGAAATTTCTCAGCTGGTTCAACATGTACACAAGGCTAAAATTAAAATTCCAGAATTTGTCATCAACATTACTAATGTATGTAACTTTACTACCTTCAGTACTTCACAAATTTTACAAGCTTAGAGACATCACTAACTCCTGCAATTTTCCAAATTTCATGTCCTTTAAGGTTACTTCATTTCAGGTTAATTTAACTTCCACATTTACAAAATTCTGCTCATTTATGTCATTAATAGTTACTTTTTACAGAAACACATCTACAGCTCTAATTTTCTATATTCAAGAACACTTCAATAACACCTATCTTTACCATAAATCCACCTTCATTTATACTTCAAATCTCCACCTAAATCATCCATTTAATAGTCTATAACCTACTATTTTCATACATCAATAACAAAACAGAAAATTAACCAATTCATCCATCACATTCTAGCAAAACATCATCATCAACGCCACATGCATTCCATTCCAATTCAGTCATCATAAAATTTCTATTTCAAAATACCACAAAGATCATAATTTCACTTACTTGTTTAGCTCAAGTTCCACCTCAATGATCAAGATAACTTAGCTCTCCATACATGCAAAATCATCCAAGTAAAAGATGGAAGTAAAATGATTTCAGCAAAGGAAAAATGATGATAGCAAATTATAGCTATCTTTGAGCAGACTTTTTTATAGATCTTGAAGTGACTATGAACGAAATTGAAGCAAAATTCAAAGGTTATGAGGGTGTGTGAGTGTTTCGGTGGTGAGAGTAAAGGAAAGAAGAAGAATGAACACAACAAAAACTATCTCAGCACTAGCTTAACTCATTAGGAACTAGGTGTCACTACTATATAATGGCATTTGTCACCTATGCCTGTAAGTCACTTGTCCTCTCCATAAATTGTCGTTTGTAATAAATATGCTAGGCCATTTTTCACTTAATCACTGTTGCCGTTTTTCACTTAATTTCCTATGTCATTTGTCACTTAATTTTCCATGCCAAATGTCACTCATTTTATATGCTTAGTCATCCCAAATTTCCATGTTTCAACTTATCTTGCCACTTCACATTTTCCTAGACTAAATGTACATTTTAATTCATCAATTTTCCAATTGTAACAATTAATTCTAAATTTACTACTTGTAATCCATCAACCAAAATTCAAGACATAAGTAATACACATTCAAATCATAATCATTTTAAACCTTTCATACCTCAGAATATGTCAATTGAGTTCAATTTTCCTAAATCAACATTTATGTGTATATATATGCTCATGTTATGCATGTGAATGAAATCATATCCCAAATGTACCAATTTTTTCTAATATGCTACAATTCATGTGACTATCACTCTAATCCCTCAATAGGTTAGGAAACTGACTATTACAAGTTCCTTAGTTTAATATCTTATGGCATAACATTATCAATCCCAAGTCAGCCTTCATCATGTGGCTAGCAATCAAAAACAGGCTCAAAACTTGGAATCAACGGCATGGTAAGGTTGATGATCTAAGCTAATTATGTAACATGATAGCTAAGGATCGCGATCATCTATTCTTCCTTTATAGTTATTATAAGGCCATGTGGAGCTGAATTATACACATTTTATCATCTTACAATAGAAGATATAACTATAATCATATATTACACTAGAAAGGTACTCCAAATGTCACTCTCTACACTGTAGCTATATAACCTTATATAACATTTGGAAAGAAAGAAACCATCGTAGATTTATTGATAAGAAGGAAGGCAAATATCAGCTTGCAGATAGCATAATCAACCATATCAAAGTTGCTATTTTTGCTAAGCATGCATAGCATTCCTTCTCCTTGGACATGAAAAACAGATGGCAACTATAACTCCCCGATGTTAATTATTATTTAGCCTTTGTACTCTTCTCTTTTCAACTCCTTTAGATACTTTGTAATCTAACAGTAGGCATACATAGCCTTGAATTCATTGTTATTCAAATGTTGTAATAGTTTTATCTATAGTAATATATCATTCATTTATTTTTTTAAAAACCTCAAATAGTAGGGCAGAGGACATTGAGATAGAGGTGGTAGTTAAAGTGGGAATAAAGTTTGATAATTGGCAAATGATTTTTTATTTATATCAAAGATACGCTTGATGGCATAGTTTTGTAGTTGATAAAAAGTACGAGAAACAAAGATAAGACTAAAGAGTTTAGGAGTAGAACATTTTTATGTTATAGATGCAAATTGCACAAATTATGACATCATAAATTAATGAAACCTAGAAATAATGGAAGAAAGGGGTGCAATATTTGTGTATGTTGTTGGTACCATGAAGGTATTTAGAGCATGAGCAAGTTTGAAGATATGCTTAAAATAAATTAAATGAATGTAAGGTTTATAAGTCAACATCAAGTTTTCAATAGTCATGTTAGACATATATATGAAATGAATGAAAGATGAAGGATTATGATATATATAAATGTATGGATTATATTAGTAATTACAGGTGGATATGATAACATGACATGTTTATAAAAGGACTGTATTGATCATATAAATCAGTTAAAGAAATGAGGTTGAAAGCTAGTGACATGAAATTAGTATATAAGATGTTTATCAGAATGAAGGATAATGACCATATATCTTTTTTACAAAATTGATTTACAATAAGGATATATATGAGTACGAAATGTTTTCTAATTCAACGCAAGGAGTTATACGATGTATGCTAAATTTGATGATGTGGTAATATTTGATATGACTTAAACCATCATTGTCAATTTATTTCACTTGAGTGTGCACTATTAGATAGTGAAACCTTCAAAAAATTTTATTGCTTATTCTATATGTGGTTGAGTTGTATAGATGGGAAGCCATTTGATGTTATAATTACTGATAAGTGCAAAAGTATAGGTTATGATATTGAGATGGCATTCCTAACAGTTAGACAGACTTTGTTAAGGCATATACTAAAAGAATCACTGGTTAATAAGAAAAAATAGAAGCTTATAGGTATCAGTGATGCACATCATTCTGTCTAACTTAAATTTTAATTGTTGTTTTTTTTTTGCGTTATGTAAAATCTCATATATGATAACATGAACAAAATTTGTTTATTTAATCTCTTCAATTGATTTTTAGAAACACCCCTAGAAAAAGTTCTAAATTGCCTTATGAATTTTTTTTTGAAAATTAAAAGAATTCAATGATAAGCCACAAAAGCATAAAAAAGAGACATTACAAGGCTATGCCAAGCAAGTTTAGTAAGAATACATAGATTTTTCTATCAACTATCCTTAAGAGCAACTAGAATTAGAAACTTATAAATTAAAGATTTCATCTTCTTCTAAGAGAAAGGCTTATCTTTTCATTTGTTTAGTGAACTATTAAGATTTCTCTAATCCAACAATATATCCTCTATGCTAAGGCATGTTTATTTGTTTTCCCCTTGTTGAACAATCTTTGTTTCCTTTCCATTTATATTGCATACACTGAGTAGTTTAGGCTAAGGCTTAGATATATTTTGGTTTTTCTCCAAACTTTGATATTAGTTTTTAACAAACACCAATATTTTGTCCCAGGCAGTAATTGGAAAAAATAGATTCATTATGTGTTGCATTCTAGCCCAAATTGAGGATATGAAGTTGCATTTGAAGTAAACATAATCAATAGTTTCAGCTTTTAGACAATATAAATTACATAAGAGATCTTTAGACCCTATAAGCTTGTCTTTGGTTTTTAGTCTTCTTCTAGCTACTAACCATATGATAAAGGAAGCTTTAGGATTCAAAGAACCTTTCTGAACAATGTTATACCATGGAATGAGAGGAGTGGGTGTGAGAGCTTTAAGGCAAGAGGAGTTAGAGAATTCTTCATTATTGTTGATGGACCAAATGGGTTTATCAGTTAAAAATAGGTTAGGAAAGTAGTTAAGGAACTAACTTTGTAGTCTTTAAACCTCTATACCTTAAACTTGTTGTATGTTGTGAATTATGACCTTCTTGACTCAAGCTTGAGTTAGAATTGTAATTTTAAAAATTGAGATATCTTCTCTAAAGAATATGGGGCTTAGATTGGTCTAGTTATCAAACCAAAACCAGGTCTTACCATTCCCAACTTAGATTCTTATAAAAGGATACAAAACCTATCTTTTTCTAAGAATTTGTACAAGAGGTCAAGAATGTTTTTTTTTCTAAGAGCTTGTCAAACTTAACTGAAGATGAACAATAACTTTAAGTGCTTGTCAGACATCTAAAGGGTCTTCATATGCAATATCCACAACACTTAAATACTCATTTAATGACATACTTAAAGCTAGTCAGAGAAGTCTTATTGATGGAGTATTCAGATTGGACATTATAAAATAGGTATGTTTAGGCATTACATAGGCTATTATTGCTTATAAATGTGCAATTACTTATAAAGATTTTGAATGCTTATCCACAAGAAATGGGACTCTTCATGGTAGATCTTTTCTATGTCCAATATGAAAGGATGGATGCATTTATGAGTTTGTATCATTATGGGTTAAAGTGAATGTCATTAGGATGATCACAACGTATAATTGTAAAGACCTAGATGATTTTTATCATGAAAGGATTTTATAGTAACTTAATATATCCTATGGAGTCTAAATTTGTTGTTTCATTTGCTTAAATTTGCATCCAATACCTTATAAAAATTGAACAATTACCAAATTAGATATTATATAAAGTTTAGCATCTATAAAAAAAAAGATGGTACATTTGTTTAATCAAATAAAGCTACGCAATAATTGAATTTAGTGTATATATTCATAAAAATGCATAATTTATTTCAAGTAGATGCCTACAATATCTATACTAATAAAAAACATACATTTTTTAAATAGAAATAGATATATATTGCATCGTCTGAATACACTTGACTCCATTCATTTAATACTATAACTATAAACAAAAATTATGACCCTTTATATTTTTTTGAAACTTAAATGTAAAGAATTCATTAAAAGCCATAAAAGGCATAAAAATGTACAAGATTGTATCAAGCAAAATTAAATACAATATCTTTAGGAAGAAATTAGAGAGTTAAACGTTCCAATGCCTTCTGAAATGGGTGCTCATATGATCAGTAGCTTGATGAGCTACCAAAGTTTCCCTTATCTAACAATCTAGCTTGTGGATTGGAGCATGCATCTCTATTTTAGTCTTATTGAATAACCTCTAATTTCTTTCCCTCTAAATTGCATAAACTACACAATTAAGGCTAAGACTTACATAAACTTGACCTTTCCCTAGAGAGTGGAGCTTTCTTTCAACCTATTCCAATATATTGTTCCAATTTGTCTCATGACAATACAAGTTTAATGTATATTAAATGCTAGCCCAGATAAAAGTAGTGTATCTTCATTTGAAATAAAGATGATCAATATTTTCTTTGTCAATATCATATAGCTCACAAAGAATGTTAATGGAATTAACAACCCTATCTTTAGTTTTTAATCTTCTCCTATCTGTAAGTTAAGTGATGAAGGAGGCTTTTGGCTTTAAGGATCCTTTCCAAACAATGTAAATATGAAGGAAAAGAGGGATAGAAGGCTTAAGTTTTTTTATGAATGAAGAATTAGATAAGTCTCCATTGTTGCTCAGGGACTATATCGGTTTACAAGTAGCTAAGAGATTTCGCATATAGTTGGAAGAATAATTCAGGAGTCTTTTAGCCACCCTTCCTAGAAAATGCCAAGAATTATGGTCAACAACACTCCTGACTCAAAATTGAGAAGAGATTTTAGTAAAAAGTGAAGAAATATCATCGCTAAGGCAGAGGGGATTTAAAGAAGTCCAATTATCAAATCAAAACCATGCATCCTCCCCATTCCCCACCCGAATTCTGATTAAGGGGTAAACAATTTGTTTTTCTTATAAGAATTTTAATGAAAGGCCAAGAGTGCTCTTTCCTTTCTATAATTTTCCATAAGCTAAAATCTTTGAGATATAATTCATTTATCCACTTTCTCCAAAGTGGTTCTTTATCCTTGAATAGCCTCCAAGTCCTTTTAGCCACTTACATTGCTTGGAAAGTTTAGATTAAGGTCAGACTAAGTCCCCTTTCTTGCTTCCTCCAACAAAGATTATCCCATTTGATAATTAGAAGACAAGAGATAAGTGTTGACAACATGTAAGCTTTCTTAGTAGAAAGTAGGAGAAAGAGTAAGAACAGGGGTCCTAAAGGGTATGGCAAGTCTAAAAAATGATCAAAGTCTGGAGGTGACAAAGATGTGACATAAAGAGGTTTTGTTATAAATTGAAGAAGGATCAGAAAAGGCAAGATCATTAGAATGATGGAAATGATAAGAATACAACCGCAACTACATCAAACACAGATGATGAGGTATCCCTAGTTTTTGCGACAAGTGATTACTTCTATGTTAATGACTTGGGTTCTAAGTAGCTGATTGATAAGGGAGTGTCTTATCATTATGTTCCAAAAGTGGAGTACTTCTCAAACTGTAAAAGCGGATACTTTGGAAATATATTGATGGGTAATCAACATTCCACTAAAATTGTCAGTACAAGTGATATCCGAGTTTAAATAAATGTTAGATGTTTACTGACCTTGAGAGATGTATGGCACATTCCTATTTTAAGCCTAAATTTATTATTAACAAATTTGTTAGATTGAGAAGGATCTAAGCACACTTTCGAGGATAGGAAGTGGAAACTATCTAAAGAAGTAATGATTGTTGCTCGAGGAGAGTTGTGGTATAAATTATATAAGACACAATTAAAGGTGTGTGGTGGTGGTGAGCATACGCAATCAAAGAGGAAACTTCCCAAATCTATGGCATCGATGATTGGGGGCGCATGAGCAAGAAGGAAATAAATTTACTAACTAGTAAATCCCTTATCCCAGTTAAAAACTCTTTACCCCTTAATCTTTATGATCACTGTTTGGTAGGAATCAACATAGAGTCTATTTCAAAAAATGATCTATAAGGAAGATAGAGATATTAGGGATGTTGCATTTAAATGTCTGTGACCCTATTGAGGAGAAGTCACTATGAGATAACAAATATTTTGTTACATTCATTGATTATGCTTGGAGGAAGACTTAGGTGTACATATTGAAAGCAAAGAGTCAACTATTTGAAACTTTCCAAAAGTTTCATGTCATGGTAGAAAGAGAAGTTGAGAGGAAGTTAAAGTATCTGTGAACAGATAATAGAGGTGAATATACTTCTAAGATGTTTGCATAATATTATACTTCGCATGACATTAGACATAAGAAGACCAAACCAGGGACTTCATAGCATAATGGTGTTGTTGAGAGGATGAACATAACTATTATGGAGAAGGTTCATTGTATGCTTAAGATGTCCGTGTTGCTAAAGACATTAGTAGTCTAAACTACAGTCTATTTGATCAACCGATCTCCCTCAGTTCCATTGAATTTTAAGATTTCCAAGAGAGCATAGACTGGTAGAGATCTCACATATCATCATCTGAGAGTGTTTGGTTGCAAGATATTTACACATATACCTAAGGTTCAATGATAGAAGCTTAACTCAAAGTCAATAACTTGCATCTTTGTTGGCCACGATCATTAACAATTTGGATTCATAATTTATGACCCAGAGAAGTAAGAAGTGGTCAGGAGCAGGGATTTAATATTTTAGGAGCATGAGAGAGGTGCGAATCTTTTAAGAGGAGATAGGTCAACACATAGTAGCTCATCTTATGGCATTTTTAATTATTCTTTAATTTCTCCCACTGCTGAGCAGTCTATAAGTCAAAGAGATTAAGTGTGTGATCAAACATACATTGATGGTGATAAAATAAAACCTGGTAATGATGAGCTACAAGAACCATATACTGACAATGTCAAAGATGAAGTTGTTGAGGATAATGAACAGGGAGAGCAATCAGATCCAACAGCTGGTGAAATATGGCTTCGAAGGTCAACTAAGAAGAAAAAACCTTCTACTAGATATCTGAGTGTAGAATATCTATTAGTTACTATTGAGGGGGAGGTTGAGAATGTACAAGAGGTTACGTCTTGTGAAGACAAATATCTCTAGCTTATAGCTCTAAAGGAAAAGATGAATTATTTGAAAAAGAATGATATATTAAGCTTGTGAAGCTTCCAAAAGGTAAAAAGGAAATGAAGAATAAATGGGTGTTTAAGATAAAGAAAGATGGTGATAAGCTAGTAAAGCACAAGGCAAGGCTAGTGGTGAAAGGGTTCAACCAAAAGAAAGGTATAGATTTTGAAAAAATCTTCTCACCAATGGTCAAGATGATCCCAATTCAAATAGCTTTGGGTTTGATTGTCTGTTTAGATCTTGAACTTGAAGAACTAGATGTTAAATAACCATTTTGTATAGAGATTTGGAAGAGAAGATATACATGGAGCAGCCAAAATGTTACAAAGCTAACGACAAAGAGAATCTGGTCTGAAAGTTAAAGAAAAGTTTATATGGGGCAAAACAAACTCTAAGGTAGTGGTATCAAAAGTTCGATTCTTTTATGATCGATTATGGTTACAAGCGAACTTATGTTGATCCTTGTGTGTATTTCAAAAAGTTCACAGTTGAGAACTTCATCATTCTTCTTCTATATGTTGATGATATATTAATTATAGGTCAAGATGTTGGTAGAATCTAAAAATTGAAAGATCATTTGTCTAAATCTTTTAATATGAAAGATTTCGAACTTACAAAGCAAATTTTGGAAATAATCTATGATAGAAATAGTAGAAATTGTAGTTGCCACAACAAAGGTATGTTGAATGGGTGATAGAAAGGTTCAATATAAAGTATGCAAGCCAATTAGCATGCCAAGCCAGTTAGTATGCCACTGGACCTCACTTCAGGCTGAGCAAGCGTGCATGTCCCTCAATACAAAAGGAGAAAGATGGTGCATCTTATGTTCCATACTCATCTGCAGTAGGGTCACTGATATATGCTATGGGGTGTACAAGACCAAATATTGCACAGATTGTTGGGTTAGTGAGCAGATTCTTGTCTAATCTAGGAAAGATTTACTAGAACATTGGTATGGATTTTAAGATGCCTGAGAGGTACTTCAAAATAAAGTTTGCGTTTTGGTGATGGGGGGCCAATTCTAGAAGGTTTTATAAATGTAGATATGGCTGGAGATCTTGATAAAAGAAAATCTACTTCAAATTTTCTGTTCAAGTTTATAATGGAGCCATTTTATGGCAATCAAAGCTACAAAAGTGTGTAGCTTTATCTATGAATAAAGCAGAGTATATAGCTATAGTGGAAGCTAATAAGGAGATGCTTTGGTTGAAAAGATTTCTTTAAGAGTTAGATGTGAAGCAATAAGACTATATAGTGTTTTCTGATAGTCAAAGTGTTATTGACTTGAGCAAAAACGCTATGTATCATTCCTACACAAAGCATATAAATGTTAGATATCATTAGTTGAGGTATGTGATTGAGGAGCAACAATTGATATTGAAGAAGATTCATATGGACTTAAATGGTACTGATATATTGACTAAAGTGACTCTCAGAAGCAAGCATGAGTTTTGTAGTAAGCTTATTAGGATGTCTCTCAAGTAGTTGTTAAAGCATAATTTGTCTCCCCCATAATTAGGTTAAAAGGGAGATTGTTGAGTGTCCAATCCTATTTTGAGACTTTCGATGACTGTTGACGCCTTTATGGTTCGTAGGAATGACGAGTGAGTGGATGAAGCTTTTCTGGGGGAGACAAGGTTGTGGGGTGCTGCACGCCTGTGTCCTTAACTTACATGACCGTATGAATCAATTGTGCAGATCTATGAAATTATGTGAAGAAAATTGTAAAGGGCGAAGACGAAGACATATACAGTCTTGTACACACCCATGTGCATGATATACACGACCGTGTATGATGACCGTGTATATCTCTATAACTGTGTATTTATTAATTTTTATTTAATAAATAAATAATTAAAATTATTTTTAATGATTAAATAAATTATTAATTTTTGAATAATTATGGATAATTTTTACAATAAGAATAAAAGTATCAATAAAACAAATAAAATAATTATTAAAAAATTAATATAAAAGATAATTTTGATGATAATATTCTTATCAACATCCTGTTAATATTTTAATAACCACTTGATAATTTTTTATTTTCACGTATACCCACACCTTCCTTAAAAATAAAAGTCTAAAATTATTTAAGATTCATTCAAATTTAATTATTTCATATTTTATTTATTTACAATAACTAAACAACTAAAAATTAAAAACAAAGGATGCATTTCCATTAAGGAATTAGATCTTCTATACCAGTTATGGTATTCCTATCATGTTATATTAAATCTCATTCATACATTTACATAAATCTCATATAAATATATAAATGAGATTTAATAGAATAAAATTGGAACAAAATAAATAAATTAAAATAGAGTAAATAAAACATAGGATTTAATAGATTTCCATTACTACCTCCATTGGCGGTTACCAACGGAACCTAAAATAACACTCAAGACTAATATTATTGATTTTGCGGGTCATCTTTAATTATAAAGTAATCGCCAATGTTGCAAATACATTACCGAATTTAGTACCGGATTGAGTTCTAGAACAGTACTGTACCGATACCGGTAAATACCGGGTACTGTTTCGGGCAATTTTTTATATTTATGAAATAGCCCCTGAAATTTTTAAAATTTGCAAAATAGTCCACTGATATATTGTACAGTTATATACTGTGCAGTTTACTGTTTACAAGTTTACATCAACCCTATTTCCAAAAATCATAATAATAAATAATAATCATAATTATAATTTAATATAAAATGACAATAATTTTTAAATATTTCACATATAAATAATAACCACAATTAATATAAAAAAACAATCATCATAATATAAATATAAAATAAGAATAATACAAAGTATTTAAAATATTACAATAATACAATTTCAAATTT
>JAOTAY010032919.1:0-17898 GCA_025629805.1 Erythroxylum baracoense
AAAGAGTTAGGACAGGAGAGCATGACATGAGGGTACGTACCTCTTTTAATCTCTTGTTTCTCACAATTGTTGCATGCGAGAATATACTGAGTTATTCAGTTGATTATCATAAACCCTAATCCTGAATTTTGTGTAGCTGGATGATTGGGTGTTATGTCGAATATAGAGGAAGGCTGATAGATCTTCGAGGGCTAAGCCTCCACGAGCCAGGGAAATAGCGAGTACTTCTCAGGCTGAGCCACCTGAACCTGAACCTGAAGTTTGCGATGCGATTGAATTTCAACATGTTCTTTCAGAAGACCCACATTCATTAGCAAATCTGGATTTCATGTCAAATCTTCATGAGACTCAGCTCTACGCTGACTTCACCACATACATGAAGAACACCTTCACCAACTCGGCTTCTCAACGAATTTGACCTGCTTCTGTCATGCTTACTCCTTCAAAGTTCTCACCTTACTGATATTAGGCCTATCTGATCCTCTTATTAAAACTAAATCGCAGCATCCTCCGTTCGAGAACACTAAGTCCAGAGAGTGAAGTTCCTGACGATGCTATTTCTATGGCCAAGCCCGTCACAATCACCATGCATGGTCAATATCAATAATAATTATGATTTAGTTGATCATTAAAATAGTCTCGAGTCCAATTAGAACCTCTATAGGTTCAGTTTCTTTGTTAGTTCTTACGTAGTTTAGGATTTGAGATAGGATGTTGGTGTTTATTAGATCTTAATTTGGTTCCAAAATTTATATAATTAGATATTCATTACTATCATATTGTTTTTAGTACGTATAGTTTAATAATTAGGTCTTTTATATTCCTACAAGCTTATTCTTCCAGATTTACTGGCCACTTATCATTAGAAGTCATAAATTTCAATATTACAATTCACTTCAACCTGTAAAAGAAAAGTTAGCAATTTGGTATGTGTAACATATTCTAAAAGATTAAGAAAAATATATAGTTTTCAAATTGAATGTTTAGGCACCAATTAAGAGGAACGTACAGGATAGAACTGTAAAAGGTTTAATGTGGTTATCTTCTATCTATCTGAATCACTAATCAAATGTGGTTTTCGATTCTTATCTCTAAACACTATGAAAATGTAAGTCATCCATTTTAATTTTTAATATTTCAAGTTTAATTGATCATCACGTAACATTATCTAATTTGATTAAAATGATCAACTTAGACTACATTCGAAATGATCTAGAATTTCAGAGGACAATTTATATTTTCATACCCAATTAATCCCCGTTTTTTTGACATTTAAATATAAAAAAATATTATATGGACAATTTTATTGAAATTATTTAATTTTAAGATTAAAAAGAATTTTTATTTATAACTAAAATTGGATAGACACTTTTTAGCTTTAGTTTTAGTTATAAATGACAATGATTATCTAAGAGTTTGAAATTAATTAAAATTGTTACGAAGAAGATAAGTTGCTTAGTTAAATTAAATCTCTCTTATCTGAAATTCTTTTTTACTTTCAAAAAGCAGTTTGTTAAGGTTTTAACCACAAATAAATCAAGATTCTTCTCATAACATAAACATTACAGGCTTCTCTTACGCCCACAAATCTTCTGTCCCTTTTTTCTTGTCCCTACTTTATCCTATTGTATATCATCTATTCATTTATATAAGTCCTATATGGGTCCCATATAAATTGATGGCTGAGATACAATGAGATAGAATAGAGATAGGAGAAAGGGGACAGAGGATCACATCCCCTTCTCAACAAATAGATTGATGGCTGAGATACAATGAGACAGAATAGAGATAGGAGAAAGGGGACAGAGGATCACATCCCCTTCTCAACAAATTTCACACAATTCTGTCATGTTTGCTCCTTCAAACTTCTCACCTTATGGGACTTGCATTATTGATATTAGTCCTACTTATCCTCTTATTAACCTAAATCGTAGCATCTTCCGTTCGAAAACCTTATTCCAGAGAGTAAAGTCCCTGCCAATGCTATGTCTATGGCCAGGCCTCTCACCATTGACATGGTCAATATCAATAATAATTATGATTTAATTAACCATTAGAATAGTCTTGAGTCCAATTAGAACCCCTATAGGTTTAGTTTCTGCGTTAGTTCTTACGTAGTTTAAGGTTGGAGATAAGATGTCGGTGTTTATTAGGTCTTAATTTCGTTCCGATTTTATATCATTGGATATTAATTACTGTCGTATTGTTTTTAGTATGTATATTGTCTTATGCTTATCGTTACTTTATCTAAACAATAAATAGAAATTTTTACAATCCAAACAAATGTTAAGAGGACGGTTGGTTTACGTGGAAAATAGTAATAGGAATGAAAATGAATGTAGTGAGGAATAAGAATGGATATTATCATTATAATTATGATGGTTGATTAAGAGAAAGGAAAGATTACCATTACTATTGACAGTGGTTGATTTGCAAAAAATATTAAAAAATAAATTTTATGATATTTTAATTAATTAACTAACTATATTTTAATTAATTATATTGTAATTAATTAATTACAATATATTGATTAATTAAAATTATTAATTAATTAGTTATAATATAATTAATTAAAATATAATTAATTCATTAACTAAAATATTGTAATTAATTAATTACAATATTTAATTAATGAACAATTATATTTTAATTAATTATAATTTAATAAATAAATAAATAAAATTATTTTAATTAATTATTTTTTTTATTAATTATAATAAAGTTAATTAATTATATAATTTCAATTAATTATTTTTTGATTAATTAATTAATCAATTAAAATATTTTAATTAATGAATAAATTATATTTTGATTAATTATATTGTAATTAGTTAATTATATTTTAATTAATTAATTATATTATTTTAATTAATTAATTAATTATATTTAAAAAAAGAGCCACTGCTAAAGAATAAGTTTCATTACTATACTAAATGGAAGGTATGAAGGATTCCTTAAAAGTGAGATATCAAACTATTACCCCTGTAATAATAATCAACAACTAAACACTTACTTTTCATTCTTGCCAAACCCATCATATAAGCACGCGTGAGTTTTCATCTTTTCTATAGTTCATTAAATGAATTTACTACATTGACACTCTCAAGATCTGAACCATGGCATGCTAAGCCATTCGTAAGTTTATGTAGAGAGAAAGCAAGTTGACAAACAAATAAGCCACAAAACTAACCAGACAAGCATAGAAGCATCCTTAGCAACAAACCAAAACCAAGCACTTTATTCTTCTCATGCACTCCCACGCCTAGATTCAGAACATTATATTATATTATACTGTTGTATTATATTATATTATACATCCCTCTCGCTTGTAGGTGGAACCATTGCATGCTCGTGGATAACTTAGGTTATTGGTTCGTTCATCTCAACTTTTCCTTTATCCAAGAAAAGTCATTGATTTTCTTTTCCAAAACTTTTAAGGAGTTTTATTTGTTTGCAAGTCTATTATCATAAATCATTGGCCTTTTTTTTGTTTAAATTTTGTTAATGGAATAGACTTGTACAATTACAAACTAATCTTTAAAAAATCAGAGCAAAAGTTAAACCGATAAAATAAAAAATTTAAAGATTGAAAGGTTCAATCGGTATTAGACTTTCAATCAGTATTAGGCTATTATAAAATAGGCAGAAGAATGAATAAAATAAAATTAAAAATTTTGAAATATATTGAAAATGATTGCCTTATTCATTAAAGAATTTGACGTTTAATTAAAAAATATTTTTAATTGATTTATTTTAGTTTATAAGAAGTTATTATTTTATAAAAATTGACCGATTAATTAATAAATTGATTAATTTTTAACAATAAAAATTATTAAAGTAGATCGAAACAAAAAGTTAAACAGTTCAACATTTTTACGATTAAATAGATAAAACTCAAAAATTAAAAATCGAATTGAAAAGTTAGAGGGTTCAAGATTTTTACGATTGATTCGGTCGAAGTGGTTGGAGCTTTTAATCATTGAAATTAACTATGCACATGAAATTTTTCGTATCATTTTAAAAGCTTTTTCCTTAGGTGACAAATATCATATTTCAATGCCCTCCAAAATGACTTGTAACCATATTTTGTTGAAAAGTAGCCGCAGTTCATCTAATATACTTTAAGATTAATTTATATTATTCTTAAATTAATAATTTTTTAAAAATTTTCTGTTCAACGGTTGCCCCATTGTATATTTTAGGATATAGCATAATATAACACAAACCTATTGGTTCATGGCATCCATGATGACCAAATTCGACGACCACTTGTTTGTTTCCATGTTTGGATAGTTCTTTATGACCAACAAACATCACGATTTCATGGTTGAACCTTTAAATCAAAATAACAAGAAGAAGACACAGTTGCTTTATCGTAGGCATGCAACAATTCCTATATATAGAACACGCCAAACCAAGAGACAACTCATGCACAAAAATGTCAGACAAACCACTAACCACAATAAACAAATCCTGAATTGGTTTTCCATTACATCCCAGAAAATGTTGATGTTTCCTCTATTTTACTCGATGCTTTTCTGTTTCTCTGCAAATAATATCTTCAGTAGTTTCATTCTGTAATGAAATGCTGGATGGAGATAGCTAAGCCTACTTGTTGTGGAGCGGGTTGGATCCTGTTGGTACCCCTCTCTTGTCACCCAAGGTGACATTGCATGAGCTACTGAAATTGCATGAAGAATCAGACTGTGTGAAATTCGAAGAAGCTCCTTGAGCACCAACCAGACCACCAAGATGTGCCAAAATCAGCTGAAGTACTATAACAGCTACTACAACCATACTCACCATCGACACATGCATGTGCTTCAATCAATCACTCGATGATTGAATCACCACTACAACACGGATTCTGAGAACTGATCAAGAAGTGGCGGTCAGACATAAATTGCCTTCAGGTAACTTGAAGTGGATCACAGAGCTTAGATAGAAGCACTGTAGCTTCTGTGGTATATATAGACTAGTCAACTGAAGCAAGGTGGAATAAATAAGGAGGCTTTGATCATAAGATGACTTGTAATTGCCTTGTCCTCTACTTCTTGTACAGTTTGTTGCTTTTTGCTTTTGAGCTTGGCTGCTCGCGAACCATGAAGGTCATGCAACACGCTAAGAGTCATGGAATTATAGTACAATATCCTCTCGGCCACTATTCGGTGCTTTTCAGAGCATCCTACGGTCTCGCGAATGTCTAGACGACCACCTGGTCAATTCCTAAGTGAACACCTTAAAACACGCTATAAATAAAATTTTGTCTTGAGGGCCAGCCTGAGGTAATCAATTTCATTTCACTTTTGGATCAATTTTAATAACCCATAATTCCATTCTAATAAGAATAAAAAGGCTGGCAATGACAATGGCTCGTAAAGGGTGGTTGAAATAGTATTTCTAATAATTTAAGTTACTTCTTTCCGTTATATATAAGTTAGTTCCTTGATAATACTCAAAATACTACAACAACAATAACACAATAAAAGTCTTGTTGAATACAGAGTTTAAAGAGATCTAAAAGTACGTAATCTTTATAAATTATAATACTGTATAAGAACAACATGAACCATGAAGTAATCATTGTCATCAGACTTCTGTACAGTATTTATATAATTACAATCTATAGAGATAAGTATGAATATTTATAAAAGATTACAGCAGATAACAATAAACTTTAAATATCAGATGTGATCCTTATCAAATATCAAATAAAGGAGATTAAGGATAGTGACCCTTATCAATCTTATCCTTAACTAGTAGCGAGATTATTTCTAATATAACACTAAAAAAGTTATATTAGTTAAGTTTTTTTTTGAGCTTTTAGTACATGAATCATAAATTGAACTTGTATCAAGTCAAAACTAGTTAATTTGGACCTATCTGTTGCAATTTTAAAAATGTTTTATTTAAACACTTATATGATTTTTACCTTAACATTTTACACTAGGTTTAAATAAATTCTTACCGTTATTTCTATTTTAAGAGTACAATCAGTATTATTTTAATAATATTACGATGCAATAAGTATTATTTTAGTAACTTTAGAGTGTAAAATGATACCAAAAATAATGGTGGGGATTTATTTAAACTTTTTAGCAAAACGTTGAGGGGTAAATCATCATTTTTACCTCCAAAGAACTTTCAAATTTGAGTCAAAGGGGTTTTTGTTTTGATAATATTGGACGATTTTAGATTAGAACAATGTAGTAATTAAATAACTAATACTAATTATTATATAAATTTAATAATTTATTTAATAAATATTTAATAACAGTGACTGTTGACTTTATCGTGAAAAATTGCAAAAGTTACTAAACTTAGGGCACGAATTCATGCGGGCCAAGTAACGTTCATTGAATTCACAAAAATCTTCTAAGCTGGGCCAAGCTCAATATCCATTACTTTCCTGAGATTTAATCATATCAGGCCCAAACGAAACTCAATCAACAATTGCTTTACACGAAAGAGAGTAGTGGATTTAGTGCAAGGTAGCTTCCAAGTTGCAATGTAATGTGTTCCTTATTTTATTTTTTTTATTGTAAGCCATGAAGCAATCTGTAGATAAAAAGTGATATTATATCTCAATTTTATTGCTGACGGACATGACAATTATTAGTCCCCTAAATGGATGGGGTCTTTGAAGACAAATCTAATGTCTTGAAGAAAGGCAACAAACCACGTGTTGGAGGTATCTTGTGCTTTGATGACTCAAGGCTTGATACATATCTCTTTGTTCATGTAGCAGAAACATCCACAGCTGAAGCAAACCATGCGAGGGACACATAATAAGTTACTGTTCTTGACTTTAGATAACATATATAAAAGTTGTGACCATTTAGGAATCATATGAATCAAGCATTTGAGTCATCAATACTCCATTTTTTTAATCGGTAAACTTGTTTTATAAGTTTCTATCGGATTATATATAATAATTATCAAATGAATAGCTAATCATCAATTCTAAAGTTGGTGAATTGCAACCCATCGTCATGATTTGAACTTGCACTTGGACCACTCCCTTAGAGCCATCTTTACTCCATTATCATTTGCTCTCTCATAGGGCCGGCTTCCGTATTTGCATGTATGACATGGTCTAGTCTATTCATATACCTGCCTACTAACAAGCAGCAAGCGGTTTATAGTTATTTAACAATGTGTCTTGTCCTCTATAAGCCAACCCTGCCTCCCCCTTTAATGTTGTTGGTCATAAACGTGACTACGCGTGTTGATAGCTTGATGATTAATGTGATTCCATAACCCTTTTCTTACAAGAAAAAGAGTCTATAACTTGAAGACGTAGACCAACTAGGTCGGTAGTAGCCCCCTTTCTTTAATGTTCTTGTTCGATTTCGAGTCTTAATTTAATATGCATGAAAAGGGTGACTTTAGGGAACTCTCTTTTCAATGATGTGTATGCTCATTTACCCGGTGAAAAGCTAAAGTATTAAATTTGTAGATCATCAATTGGACCAAAATCAATGGTTGAATTCATCGTTAGTGATTTACATCCCTTATTTAACTCCAAAATTGTAGGGATTATATTGAATAGGAAGAGATTACTTAGTGATTAGGCAACCCTAAGATTTGAAAGGAGAGAGATCACGTAATGGTAAGTAACCGTAGTTCTTGGAAGCTATTGTATTATTGTATGTGTATTAAAGTAGGCAAATTTGCCGGATCAACAAATTGATATTATATTTATAATTTAATTTGATAGTTCTCCTTAAATTTTTTAAAATGAAATAAAAATTAAATTAAATAATTGATCTCAAGAGAGTTATTAAGAAATGAAAAAGGATAAACCTAAACACTAACAAGAAAATTTAAAAATATAATATTTAAAATCTCAATGATTAAAAAATTCAACTAATTTGACCGTAAAAATTTCAAAACGTTCAACTTTTTTTTAATTTATTTTAATAACTGTTGTTGTTAAAAACTAATTAGTTTATTAATTAATATGTCAATTTCATAAATTAATAAATCAATTAATTTTTATTTAACAATTTTTTAATTAAAATTAAAATTCTTCGATAAATAAAGACAATCTCTTTCAATCATATTTTAAATTCTTTAATTTATTCAATATTTAATTAATTTTATGACAATCTAATACTAATTGAAACATTTTAATCTTAAACTTCTTATCTTACCAGTTTAACTTTCAGTCTAATTTTTAAAATATTTAAAAAATATAAGTCTACAATAAAAAATTAAGATAAATCTAAATAATAAGATAACATCATATATTTAAATTTTTTAAGGGCTCAATTTCAATTAGGTTAGTAACCAAAAAATATTTGAGTTAAGTTCCTTTTAAAAAAATTCATATCAATCATTTCTTTTGATAATTTATTATTTATTAGGTCATATTCAATCTTTTTTAATAATATTTTCATACCAATGACCTTTCGCAGTGAGCTATTTATGGAATTGAAGGAACTGCCACCTATATTCCTCTGCCGCACGGTTCAAGTCATGATTATAAATGCACTTTTTGACAAATATAATAATTCCAGCTTAGTAACTATCAAAGCTTTGTTGGATTAAATAAACAACCACCGAAATCTAATCCACGACATCATGTCTACTTCTGTACATAACTCGACAGACCGACAATTTGGCCAACACGAGACACATGTCTTGTGGTATTTAAATATAATTACGTGCTTACACACATAAACCCACGTCTATAGTGAAGAAGAGGGTTTTGTGATCTTTTTTGTTTCTTTATATGCGGAGGAGATTGAAGCATCTACACACCAACTCACTGTCCCTTGTCTTCTCCCAGAAATATACTAATCACTGGAGAACAACGTGAACCATTCATAGAAACAAGACAAGAAAAGGAAATCCAATTTTAAATGGTATTTACTAAAATATAGAGTAAGGTGGTGAGTGTATCGCTTTTAGGGTTGTTTTGCACCGAATTATAGTGATTGGATGCACCGAATTATAGTCAAGTATGTTTCTTTACTTGAGCATTTGGAACACCTAGTGAGAAGCCTCCAATATAGTTAGTGGTCATTTCAGCAAAGCAAACCTAATTGCCTGTTTTTTTTGTTGTGTCAAAAGTAGATAGGGTAGGAAGGTGGAAGTAACGAGGCAATGACCACAAAAAGATAAATTTATTAAATTATTATTTTTTATTTTTTAGGTAAATCAGGAAATATAATTTAATATTTTATCTTAATTATATATATATATAATTAATTTAATGCAAAATTTATTTTATTATTTATTATTTCTTTTTTATGTGGGTCATTCAAAATAGCATTTATTAGTTAAGGTTAAGATTGTATACTATTAGTATTAGACCTTCCTCGATCTTGCATTTCAGTGAAATTATTATTGGGTTGTTGTTGTTGTTGTTTAATATTTTAATTTATTAAATTGTGATAAATTTGATATATATTATTTATAAATTATTATATATATTTAAGGGTTTTTTAAATGCACAAAAATATAAGAAATACGTTTTCGGTGTAAAAAAAATATCCTTGAATTTATTTTTTAAAAAGTAACAATTTCTATGGATATTTTGCATTTTAACCTTTTTTCTTGAATTTTGAAGAGCAATTTAATTTGACTGAGTTGTTTTTCCATAATTGTTTGTGTGACGGTGATCGAGGGAGGTTTCCAAGAAAGTCCGGAAATTCAAATTCCCCTCAATCATTTACTGGTCCTTAATTTCGGGTCGTTTTAAGATATGGGGATGAAGAAATGTGGACTCTTCGCATATCCTCTCTGTCCATTTCCGGCAAGCACTTGTCCACACCGATCCTGATAACGTCTGCAATGTAACTATCAGAAGAATCTGGACCGTCCGTTTCTAGTTGTTGTTCAACTAAGGAATATCTATAACTTCTGATGGAGTTCTTTTAACCATATGTACCGGTGGGGTCCACATAATAGACCTACAAGACTAGTGGTGGGCCCGCACACAATCTGACATTCATCAACATAGTAAAATCCCACGATGACCCATTGGGACATCATGTGGCACCTGACCCCACACGTAAACTGAAGAGAAAGCACCCTCTCTCCTACTTTTGAAATTATCATTATCAAATCAGAATTTAAGTAATAAAATAATTATTCA
Organism: Erythroxylum baracoense; assembly: GCA_025629805.1. Classification (NCBI taxonomy): domain Eukaryota; kingdom Viridiplantae; phylum Streptophyta; class Magnoliopsida; order Malpighiales; family Erythroxylaceae; genus Erythroxylum; species Erythroxylum baracoense. The sequence continues at coordinate 10,106 of JAOTAY010032919.1, forward strand.
CTACTTTTTAAATACATTTTAAATAAATTATAACAAATTCCTTTTTTGTTTTTTTTTTGAGTTTTCTTAGTCTACACGCCACACACTGACCACTCATTTCTTGTCTCAAGTACTACTCTCTCTATACGACAAAACACAACTAAAATATATTAGCGACAGGGACACGTGAGCTAACTGCCCGCCATCTCTCTCTAGTCTCTACCTCAAGGTCAGGCTCAGGTACACGCTTAATCATCTCCCTTAGATTGATTCATCATTATCTTCTCACTACAATAATGATCTGTTGCAATGCTTTTTTTCTTGAACAAGGGGCCAAAAAGCCTCTAAACGCTAATTACTGTGGCCACCTGGGGAAGGTGATGCTATCCTGTGCAAGGATAGTATTGATGCCAGCAGGAGAATTAAGAAATTTATGGTATCCTAAAAGAAGGCTTAGCGTAAAATTAGTCATCCAATAGGCGATGGAGTCTCCTTCATAATAAGTGTGTAGAAATTTCAATTCCCAATTCTTGTGAAGTAGCATTTTGAGTTTAGAGATCAAGGTCCAGATGTAATGGGTATACAAAGGATCCTCCTCAAAACGTTAGATAATTTGTGTTGTCTACTTTCAATAAAACTCGTCGTTCGTAGGAATGCCAAGCCAACTCCAATCGTTTTAAGGCCTCCCAAAGTTTTGACGCCAACGGTGTGCAGTTGCCAATCCGATAGGTGAAGCCGGTATTCTATTCGCCGTAGTCTTTTACAAATCTGTTGGGAGACGGGTTTGTAAAAGGGGACGAGTTTGTACAAGACCCCAATTCTAGTGATCGTTTATAATAATATATTCTCTCACACGAGCTTGTTTCTCTGCCTCAGAAACAACAGATACAGCGACCTCTGAAAGTTTAGTATCCCTTAGTCATATATCTTCCCAAAAACGCACAATGGAACCATCTCCTAGCGCCCATCGAATACCAGGATATACTGCTGGCCAAACCTTACAGATGACTCGCCAAAGGAAGAAACAACACCCCACTTGCAATGTTAGAGGAATGTGGGTCATGGAGGGCAGATATTTACTCCTTAGTATTTGAACCCACAGGGCATAAGGTTGAGTAAGAACATGCCAAGCTAACTTCATGAGGAAGGCATCATTATGTTCTTTTAGCTTCCGCAAACCAAGGCTTCTACAGTTCTTGGGCTAACAAACGTCAGACCATTTGAGTAAATTCACTTTCTGTTCCCCTGCATGAGCACCCTAAAGGAACCTACGACAAGTTCCTTCAATTTAGTGGATAACTTCCTGGAGTAAAGAAGTAGTTTGCATGATGTAGCAGGGAATAATGAGGGGAACCGATTGAGCCAAAGTAGTGCATCCCCCTAAAGAAATACTGCGAGTGGACCAGTTGGTTAGTTTTTGGTGGACACGATCAGCAACCAGCTGATAGATGCTTGCGGTAAGTCTCTTGTGAAGGAGTGAAACCCCCAGATGTATTCCCAAGTCTTTGGCGAGGATGAATCCAACAGATTACTGAGGTATCTAGCGTCCCTCATAGTAATGCTATTAGAAAAGAAGACGATAAATTTTTCCTAGTTCACGAGTTGTCCGGAGCTCGCACAAAAGTCTCGCAACACATTTTTGATAATGTCTACTTGATTGGTAGACGTTTTAGCAAACAGGGCAGATCATCTACGAAGAATAGGTGAGACACGGATGGGCCTCGTCTACTGGTTCAAAAGAGGATCCATTTCTTGGCTCTAACTTGAGCTTCGATGGCTTGGGAGAGCCTTTCCATATATAACACAAAGAGGAAGGGGGATATCGACACCTTGGCGAACTCCTAGGGATGGCCAAAAGGTTTTGGATGGGGCTCCATTCTAGAGGATCTGCATGGAGGTGGAGCTAATGCAATGGATGATGAGCTGAACCAATGAGCTGGGAAGGCCTATGTCCTCTAATGTGTCGTGAATGAACTGCCAACTTAGGCGATCGTAAGCCTTTTGGAGATCTATCTTGATCGTCGTATACTTACTTCCTACTCGGCGTCGCATGGTATGGATAATCTCTTGCGCAATGATAATATTGTCTTTAATAGTCCACCCATGCATAAAGCTGGTTTGGGATCGATTCACCAAGGAAAGGAGGAGGGGCTTCAGTCTATGAACAACAACTTTCGTGATCAGTTTATGGAGGACGTTACATAAGCTGATCGGACGAAATTGTTGAAAATTTAGGGGGCCTTCCACTTTGGGTATAAGGATGATCATAGTTGAGTTCAAATCGACCGGGATGATGCCTCTAGAGAAGGCTTCTTTGACCATAGAGATCAATAAAGGTCCGACCATGTCTCATTGGCTTTGGTAAAAGAGCTTCGAGAACCCATCAGGTCCAACAACTTTCATTGGCCCCATCGTAAATAAGGCCTGGTAAACACCCTCGTAGGTCATAAGCCTTGTGAGGTGCCGTATTTTCCTGCCCTCTAGGATAGGAAATTGGCCTCAAATTGCCTACAACTGAAACGACCCTTTGTCAAACAGTGTATAGGTCCCTGAAGAATGTTAAAATGGTCAAACGTAAGTTTCCTCATCGGAGCACCAGTGTCTACCGTCCAGCTTTAGCATTATGATACGATTCTACCTTCGCCTCGCTCTCTTGGTAGCGTGAACGTAGTCATAAATTGAATCCAGTTACAGCGAGCCCATTGTGATTCCAACAACTTCTCTTGAGTGAGTATATTCTCGTATTCCTCTAATAGAGTGCATTCTAGGACTTGTAGTTTCCAGGAGCTATAAAGTTTCAAGGCCCTTTGGAGGCTAGTGAGTCGAGCTTCGATCCTCCGTTTCTTTTTCCAAATACTGCCAAACACCGTGGAGTCCCACTCTTGTGCCACCAATGCAAAGTCGTGAGAAGCTTGATGTATGTGAGTATTAGGGTTCCAATTATCAGAGACAAGGGCGTGGAATGTGGGGTGAGTTAGCTAAGGCACTAAGAATCGAAAATGCTTCCTATGTGAGCCATTGGTTGGATTACTGTGGTGTATTAGGAGAGGTCGATGATCAGAATGGAACTTGGGAAGGTGGACAATTGAGCAAGACTATAACTGGTTAAGTCAGTGGTGATTTCCCAATGCCTGATCCAGCCGCTCCATAAGGTCACCCCTTGACTAAGTAAACTGAGGGTCTTGATAGCCCAAATCATGAAGTGACGCAGTTTGAACAAACTTGCAGAAGAAGGTGTAGGGGCTATGATGCCATTGCTGTCCACCCTTCCCATCCTCTTGCAGCAACAAGGTGTTAAAGTCTCCAACCAAGAGCCAAGGTTGATCCCTGATGGTCTCATGCAGAGCATGTAATGCATCCCAAAAGACCTTGCGTTTGCGTGTTGTGGGACTAGCATAAATAGTTGTAAAAAAGTAAGGTTGCACCGAATGACTAGACAGCCACAAGTGAATAAATTAGGGGTGGCAGGACTCCACTAAGGGACTCAAGTTGGTTGTCTAGAGTACCCAAATGCCTCCACTAAATCTAGTAGCTTCTACCCGATACGAGAAAGGGAAGCCCATCCTTTGGATCACACAATCCGCCTACACGCCACTGATCTTGGGTTAGACAATCACCGCTAAGGCCAGAGTATGCTTACGCTTGTAGGAAGAAACGCAGAAAACGGTTGCTACCTGCCCCACGACAATTCCACACAAAAATGTTCGCTATCATTGGAATATAGGTGGACGTAAGGGAAGTCTTTATGAATTCCTATGGAGGTAGGCGATAGCCGTCTCCCCGTCGATCCTCACCTCCGTCTGATCGTTCTCACTCGTCAGGTGAACTTCGTCAACATGTAGGGATTGTGCAAAGGCTTTACATATGGGCGTAGACAATTTCTTAAGGAGTGCGCCTTTCTTCACTCTCAGATTTATTAACGGTCTTTGTTCTCATAGATGCTAAGGATCGAGTGGTTTGGCACTAACGTCCACGCTGCCATTAGTACAAGGTAGGGTTGAAGCTGTCGCTTCTTGGGTGCAATCTGGGTTGCTGATAGGGTACGTGTTAGTTTCATATATGACAATAGTGTGGTGCTTAATCGGGTCAAGTGTGGTAGGTCGCTCCGAATATTCTAATCCTTGCATCACCTTTCCAGATGGGTGTTGCCCAATGAAGATGGAGGGAGGAGGTCGTGGGGTTGCACTTGTTTTGAATCTTTAAGGTTATGGAGATGGTGGGAGGAGAAACCTCGGGGGCGACAGGAACTTTTGCGCATATCCTTAAGACCTACAGTTCGTTGAGCGTGCTGTATGGGTCTTTTAATAAAAGATGGGGCGTGGCTTTGAGGAACTGTGGAAATGCTGGCCTCATGTGCAGTCGTCTCCGAGTTCATGTCCATATTAATTGACAACGTCTCAAAACAGGAACTAGTGCCCAACTTTGCCTTCTGTTTCTATAGGATGGTAGGGGTAGCCTGCATGCTTCCCATAATCGTTGGTGATTTGAAGTAGGGATGTCTCCCTCGTGCTTGCACATTCTCCGCTAGAGGCTACCCCATCACCGTCATTGGACACTCCTTGTTTTCATGGCTGTAGCAACCGTAGGTGTAACAAATGCGTGATAAGCCTTCATATTCAAGCCTTTGTAGTCTCCCATCCACCAAAAGTCTGGACAGCAGCGGCTTAGTAAGATCTACTTCCACTACTAAACATGCAAATTTGCCACGGTCTCCTGCTAAAGTATTATAGTCGATCCGAATATCCTTCTCCATAAGCTGGCCAATAACCCGTAAGGTGCTTTTGTGATAATATTGGAATGGCATCTCTAAGAAACGCAACCAAGCGACAACTACTTTGAGATTGACATTGGAGGTGGAAAAGGCTGGACTCCAAGGTTGAACTGTTAAGTAAGTACCCCTCACCATCCATGGTCCTCCCACGAGCACATTTGCATAGTCACTGGGTGATTGGAATTTAACATGGAAGTAATGGTTGTCCAGGTCCACCACTTTGTATTTTCCCACAAGCGTCGACACGGGTAAGCAGGGTCCACACTCTCATGACGCGGCCAAGAAGTCAAACTACCACCGTTTGCTTGATAGAGTTATCTAAGACTTGCTTAATCCTCTCTGAGAACTGTATGGAGGGAATCGCTATGCCTTCTGTGATCACGACATCATTCAGATTGAGATCTACATCCAACTCTTTGTTTAAGTCAATGCCGAGCGTTTTCGCTGCAGAGGCCATCAGTTTTTCTTTGAATAAGGGTAATGGTTGCGGGATAGTGGTGCCATCTCCTCATTATCGTGGTTGCGAAATTTGACCTTCTTAGTGTTGTGTTCCTCGGTTACATGTAGCTTTCCTCTTTGGTTGCTATGAACACAACAATGACATCACCAAATTACCAATTCAACAAGGTTTGCAACGAAAAAGCATGACATTTTTTAACCCCTAATCATCATGTTTTTAAAAAATTATATTTATACATTTTAATATGTTGATATTCTTAATAACTATTTTATTTAAAGATGTCATAATCAAAATTATCTCAAATTTTTATAATTTTTCAATTTAGTATCAAATTTTTAATTTAATGATTATTTTTTAAAATTCATACAACTTAAGTATATTTTATTTTGCATAGTTTAAACAACACCACCATGCATTAACCAGCAAAAATCTTACTGAGACGTAAGATTTGGAGAATTAGATAGATATTAATGTAGTATTTGTTGGGCACACCACATCAATAGCTTAATAGAAAGGCATTTATGTAATATTTGTTAGATACACCACATCAATAAAAATAAACTTTTGACATAATTTATAATACTAACAACAACAACAATAATCATCTAATAAAAGTATGCTAAAATACAGGGTCTAAAAAGGTCTTTTATTTTGCAATCCAATCCCTAACTATTAGAGAGAGTTTTGACATGATTTAAATAAAATTTAAAAGATTAATCGCTGAATTAAAATTTTTAACACTAAATTAAAAATTCTAAAAATTAAATGTTGTCTCTATTTAAAGATGATAAGAGTTAACAATTCCTCCATAATTCTAACAATTCCTCCATAATTCTAACTTTCAATGTTCTAAATTAGGATTAAATTCACTACTTAAACCGTGTACTTAAAGTGGTAAAAGTATGACAGTATACAGCTTTTAACTTAAATGTGGCCTGTACCAACTCTTAACCGAGTCTGTAACTCCAATTCATATCCTCACATACAAGGGGACTCTTGAGACAAGCTATGGATTGAACTTTGGTATGCGTTCTTGGGGAAACAGAAATTGCACGATTTAGAAAGCACCACTAACTTTTCACACGTTTCATAGTTTAAAGAGATCAACGTTAATGGAAGATCACAAATGGGAAATTAGCAAATAAATAATTGTCATCCCTTCGCAGATATATTTCTAACAATATACAATCACAAAAGCAACAAAAAGGAAGAAAAGAATCTATGTTTTCTCTACAAAATAATTACAGTAACCTTAAACTAAAAGTCCTTGACCAAAAAAAACAAAAAAACTACTGAGGGACTGTAAATCTATACTTTGTCTTCTCCAACTTTCCTGCTTTACCTAAATTCCCTGACGCCTTAATCAACAAGCAGCAGATGGATTAGCAAAGGGATTATAGAAGTGGGGCTTTGGAGATATTGAAAATGGCGTGGTCTTGGAGGCACCATCACTAACACCTCCGACTCTTTCGCAGGACGGACACATGGTGAGAGTAGCTGCTGGCATATGCATGTAAAAGGGTTGTGCCAGTTTCAGGGCTTTAAGCTCTTGTAGCTCCTTTTGTAGCCTCCTATTCTCATCAGTTAGTGTTTCGCAACACTTCTTCAGGAACTCACAGTCTAATTCGGTCTGCTTCAGCTTTGTCCTGCAAAACAGTTTCGCAGCTTCATCAGTTCACCATCTTCTGGAAAAAAAAGAAAGAATCAGAGTACTGTATTGATGGTTCAGATTGTTGATTAATTACCTGGCTCTCCTGTTCTGGAACCATACTTCGACTTGTCTTGCCCGTAGATTTAACTGCTTTGCTAAAGCTTGCTTCTGCTTCTGTTAATTTAAAAGAAGCAAAGTTCAGTACTTTTCACATATTTACCAAATTCAATGGGAAACAGAATTTAATGGCTTATTGATTGATTTTTGGAACGTTTGTTTAGAAAAAGAGGAAGAGTTATGAATTACATACTGGATTGAGAGTGCTGTGTTGCTTGAAACTTTCCTCTAAAAGTGCAGACTGTTCTTTTGTGAGCCGAAGTTTCTTCCTTGCATTAGAACCGTCTTCATCTTCATCACTAACCCTTGAAGAAACTCTCTCGACCTCCATATCCTCACTGCTGATGTCTCTTTCCCTCTTAACCCTACCGCTAGAGAAAGAAGAAACAGGACTATGAGGAGAAGCTTGATGATACAAATCAACACCAGCAGGCTCCTCGTGAACTTTCTTGACCTCAATCTTCCTAGCACCAACGTGATAACTCTCGCCAGGAAGACTCAAACTAAGGGAAGGCTGATCGAAACTCGAAACACCCTTCTGATCAAACTTGAGAGAAGGCTTAACCTTCGGCCGTTGATTGAATATATGATCAGCTTTCGATGGTGTCTCCAGACCTAACCCAAGAACAAGGCCGGTGTTACAGTAACCTTCGTCAAGACAACCCATTGAAGAGAGAAAGACAGACAAAGAGAGAGATGTGTGAAAATGGTGAGTATTAGAGAGACGGATATGGGAATGAGAGACTCTGAGAGTGGGACTTTTTATGTTGTGCTGTGTGTGTGGGGAAGAAAAGCAAAAAGTGAGAAGTAGGAGT